>JAFEMH010008145.1:0-61209 GCA_022495995.1 Adenophora triphylla var. japonica | reverse complement strand
AGAGATTGAAAGCTATAGCTCGATGGCAAGGTTCTTACTTCTGCATTGAGATCATCCCTTCCTAGCAAATATAGCCAGAGACAACTAAGACAACCTCCTCCCCTTGCCTTCAACCAATCAAAGAGATGGGGCGAGATTGGCTATCTACAAAGGGAGTGGAGCAAGACCTTATAGTCATTAAGTACATGGAACGGGAGCTGGAGCCAAGCCAGGGGAATCCGTGCGGGTCCCTTGGACCATGGGCCACAGCTACTTGGGTTTAGACCGCTGAACATCATTTGGAGGGGCAGAGGCTATATGGGCTTAGGCCTTTTGATGGCTGTCATGTTCTGGGCTATTTGGATGGGCCTTGATCCTTTGCATGATTTCATGTGCCTTTGACGGGCTTTTCATCGGACAGATCCAGCGGGCCTTCTTGCATGGACTTGGGCTTGCTTTTGATGCTTGTTGTGCTTTGGCCCTTCTGTGGGCTTTCATCGAGGTTCTGAAAGAAAGCAAGCGGTGCACTTAAATCTAAATAGGGGGTAAGTGGGGTGAGAAAGAGAAAGAGAAGATCTAGACAAAAGACCTACTCGATGGAATTAGCCAATGTGTGTGCTCCTAAAGTTAGAAAACGTCCCGGCAAGAGCTGTCAGAATTCATCCCAGAAGGTAAATTACCCTTTCTTCTTGTGCCTGCATTCGCTATTCCTATTCCGCGAATAATTCTTATGCCTAGCCCAAAAAGGTGCTTCAGCTACGCTTTGGAATTGAGCTACCTAAGCAGACCAGCCCTTCCTGAGAAGAGCCAAAAGGTGAAGGAGTTTCAGTAAGTAAGAATAAGATTAATGATTTGTGAAACATACTATTGACAACATGAATCCGCCTAGCAAGAAAGAAGACTGACGTTTCATCTCTGAATTACTTGATCAAGACGGTGCAATCGATTGAAGACTGAAGACCGGGCACTTAATGTCTAGATTGAGATAGAGATTAAGCTCCAAGTCATGTAGGTTCACGAGAAGGACGTTTGTTTTCTACCATAAACAGAGGAGTTCGGTTGCATTTACTAGGAGAAATCTTTCTCTCAATCGCTGGCAGTTGGACAAGGAAAGGCAAGAGCGAGCAGCCACACATGAACCGCGATAAACGATGTCATGATACGCTTTCCATAACCATCTTTCCGGTAATCAAAGCCCAAAGATCTATGAATTAGCCCATGCTTAACTAGCCAAGCAGACAAATAACCCTGCATCTTTTTTCTCTCCCGCATTTTTTTTTAGGAAGTCTTTCATACATTTACGATGAAATTTATGAGCCATTCAAAAATAAATAAATTGATATACTCTTAATTTTTTTTTAGTCATTCATTTTTGGTCAAAGGAATATGATCCTTCCACGAACTTGAAGAATGTTCACAAAATTTTGGAAAAAACACATTGTTTTTTATAAGCTAAGGAAAAATGTGTTTTATAATCATGCCTGAATCGAATCAATAACATTTTTGTAAGTAACTGACATTTTTTAAAAAACATGCATAGTGACATTTTTGTAAATACCGAAGATTATCAAGATAATCGTTAACTATGGTGCTAACACTAAATGGGTGTACTACTACCCCTTCCTGACCCCATTTCCCACTTGGGTATTGCTTCAGGGTAATCCTAGGGGCCACTTCCTTTATGGATGCGTGAGTGTAATAAATTTGTATGACTTAAGAGTATACAGATAGCAACCACAGGAGAATAATAATGAAAGAATAGATAAAAACCTCAAAAAAAAAAAAAAAAAGTAAGTCCATTTGTAATAACACAAATTAATGCCAAAATGCCTCAAGAGTTGTCTACTGAGACCAAATCAAAGATTAAAGTTGCATTATTCAAAATCAAACTAGTTTATAGCTTTCTCATCAGCAATATAAGGAACAAAGAAAGTTAAAACCCGCAAGATACCGCGCCATTATATTCACTTCCCTTCTGGCTCTGCTTTCTCAAAAAAGGTCTTCTGTATCCAGTTGAACGGCTGTTAACAATAAAAGTAGGCACACGTTATACACTGTAATCTACGAAGAACCATCACAGCTTGAAACAACATCGACAATAATGAATTTTTAAGAGAAAATGCATATCAAACATTGCAAAGCTGAGATACAGTACTTTCATAGAGTACCGAGAGCATCTATAGATCATCTTCGGAGCACAGTTTTCACTTCAATCAAACTATATGCATGTCAAAATGACATTTGTAGAAGTAAATTTGATATCCAGAAACAGTCGTTTAAACATAGTACACTGTCCACAATTTACTCCCATGTACATGTATAATCAGGGTTCCAAAAACAAATAAAATTATTTTACTTGTTTGAAACGAGTCCGAATCAACCCTACCCTATCAACAATGATTAATTGTTGCAAATATGTGAAGGTGTGCACATCTCGTTTACTGTGCTGTATCCGATAAAATCAACAAGTACATGCTGGTGCCACTTTGTCAGTGGCGGAGCCAGGATGTTTTTGAAAGGGGCAAAAATATTTGAACTTTAGAAACTCATCTAAATGTAATTAAAGGGGGCAAAATATATCATAATTTATTTTTTTCTATTTACAAGGGGGGGGGGCAAAATTAGTAAAATAAGTTTTCTAATGGTAACAAGTCCTTTCTTAAAACTGCTAGTGCCAACACTCCTTCCGTCCCAAAATGAATGACCATTTTGAATTTAAGGATCATTTTAAAAATGTTAATAATTAATAAAAAAATAATCATAAACATTCTTGCTATTCCCTTTCAAAATTTTTGTTTTGCAAAAATATGATAAACTAAGAAACAATATTGAAAAAAAAAACATTTACGGACAAGTTTTTTTGGTGGAAAAGTTTCAAAAGGTCATTCAGTTTGTCACAAAAATGGTCATTTAATTTGGGACAGAAGGAGTAGGTTTTAACTGATATTATGGACCATCTTTAACAAAGAGTGAAAAAGGAGAAGTACTGAAGTCATTAAAGCTTTGCCAGTATGCATTTCAAAAATATGGTTCATCATCTCGACTCCACTCCCCACCAACTCCAACAGAGGATAGGAATATTTGTAAAGCCTAGTAAATCAGATCAATCAATTGACTCAGCCTCCCACTAACCTTCCGAAATTCGTGCAACTCATTCCATCCTAGAATGTGTATACTATTAGGAGAAAAGGTATCATAAAAGAGATAATGCCGGAGAGAAAGGAATTAGAGAGAGAGACCAAAAAGGAGGGAAAGAGTCCAATAGTCCGGTAAATCTCTTTCCCTGTATAAATATTACAGATATGTCCCTCTACCTTAGTATGTAATATTGTACATGCAGACAAACATTTTGGACAGCCACCTAATATGTAGTTGAGAAATTCTGGACCCTCCACAGGATTTCGCCTTCTTTTTATGTTTATGGTTATGACCTTGAACACAAAAACACCGATTCTAATTGGCTCCATCAAGAAAAGGAGAAGAGAACTTGTACATAAGTATGCAAGTCAAAAATCCAAGGTGACTTGTATGTACTGCATAGTATGCAACTCATTAAATGATAAACTTAAATGAGCTACCAACTTCTTCGAATCCTTCGAATCAACTACTCAAAACCACCACATTTTAAAATAAATAAATAAGGAAATAAATAATTGTAAACTACAATCAAGAAAAAATAAAGTAAATAAACCATAATGTGTGTGAATAGTGTTGCACCAAATTTGGAGCAAGTCCATCCTTTGTGCATTTTAGTCCCTCTAGTTTTCTATGTTACATATAGTATATTGTGTGCATATGGTGTGTTACTTACGGAGCATGCTTTACTTGTTTGTACATTGTTCAAATTAATTTATAATTATTTATACAATGTATATTTTAATATGTTTATACTATATGGGTGTGGGTATATATATTTATATATACTAGTAAAAGCCCGTGTCCAAGGACAAGTGTTTTTTTTTTTTAATTTTTTTTTTAAAGGGCAAAATGGGAAAGGGACAACTTAGTGAGGGCAAAATGGGAAATTCGGCAGATGGAACTGTTCATAGTACTGTAGATAGTGGAGGTGCCATTTATACTATAGATATATATATATTATTTTTTTGAAGTTTTATCATCTCCATTAAAAGAGAAACTATGAGTGTTGTTTGTGAAATAAAGAGAGTACTATAGAGATTAGGTGTAAAAAGAATAAGCTAAGAATATTCTTTTTATGGTTAAATTAGTGTTGTGGTAGGTTGAGAAGGAAAAATAATTGGTACATAATTTGGCGCAAAAGTTGCACCAAATTTCACAATTGGGTAGGAGATGCCCATGTTACTAAAGTATCTCATCCTATCAACCATGTACCGATATGGGTAATAGTATAGTGTGAATTTCAATGGCATGTATATAGACTAATAAATCTAAAAGTCACATGTCCTTGGTTTTTGAGGGAAACTAAGATTAACATCTATTTTGATATGGAGGGCATACCAAATTAGTTAACGAAACATGACCCATCTTTGAGGATAGATATCAATCCGAAATCTATAATCCTATTAGCTTTCATCATTTAATGAACAGGAACAATTCCGAAACATCTTAGCTCTCCAAATACAAGATCAACTTAGACAAAATCGATCATCTATTTTCTACGAAAATTGGAACAAAGTATAGGAATTTACGCAATAAAAGCCTATTTAAACTGAAAAAAACCAGCCACCTCAAATGTTTTTGAATTAACCTGTTGGCCATGATGAAAGAATAAAAACTTAGAAACAAATAAAGGATCATCAACCATTTTTCCACACGGCATAATAGGCTCCGCTACATCCCTTTATTATAAACTAGGATAAATGAAACCCTAGAGTTAAGATCTACTCACATTTTCCATTGATTTTTTTTTGGACATTCATTTTGGGACGGAGGTAGTAGTACTATTTACTTTGCTTACATTTGATCAGGTCAACGCAATCAAACACGAACAATAAAAATCAGAACCTGAATCTCAATCAAAAATTAACATGAAACAAAAATCAAATCCCGGATAAAATAGGCCAGAAACGTAATAAACAAATTTAATAAAGTCCTCGTCACGAAAGTTGCAGTGAAATGAAACATTGTGCAGATAAAATCAAGTATTTGGGAAGAAATAGGTTGGAAAGGAAAAGACCTGAACGATCCAAATAGCTGTGGTGCCGGCGGCGACGCCCCATCCGACAGCGGCGGAGATATCGGTAGATTGGGGGCGCAATCCTGGCTTGATAAACTTGAATAAACCTCCGGCCATCTTTTCTTTCTTTTGGAATCAAACGAACAAACCCTACGAAGCAATTACCAGTATGAATCCGTTTCAACGTTTGATTCTTCACCAAAATGAAAATTGGATGGATGTCTAATTTCGTTCCAATTCATAAAATTAATATTGAATATATTTTGTATTTAAATTTTATTAACAAATAGCGGGGATAGCTCAGTTGGGAGAGCGTCAGACTGAAGATCTGAAGGTCAGGTGTTCGATCCACCTTCACCGCATAAGTATTTTAATTTTTTTAATACCAGAAAGTCCCTCTAATAAACTTTTATACCAAAAAAGTCCTAGTCACACATTTCAGTTTTCAATGCCAAAAGGTCCAAATTTTAACAAGTTAATTATTGTTGTTAAAGTTTGAAGCTTTTAAGGAATGTATTCTTTTAGTGTAGTATATTGTCTTTATCTGTACATACATGGTAAATTTCATTAAAAAGTATTTTATTATTTAAAAATACAGTATTTATTTTCTTACCGAAAAAGTAAGATTTTATGAATTTCTAATGCTTCGATATTACCCATTAGGAAATGGTGTATGTGTACTAGACAAAGAATGAAAAGCTATGACTATTTTAAGTAAATAAGTATGAATGAATATTAACTAGAGAGGACAGTTATGCTTCAACTTATAACTATTAGTATTATTGTTAACAACCGCCCACAAAACTTAATGAATTTTAACGAAAGTTATCAAATGTAACGACTTTTTTTACTTTCTTTAACTTTTGTTTCAAACACCAAAATAACTTACCTTGGTCTCAGTCTCAAGCCACCAATCACAACCCTCTTTCTTTCCCCTCACCGTCTTTGTTCCCCGTCCGAACTCCACCATCTCTATATCCATATCTCTCGACATGACCAATTCGATACAACTCTGGAAGGAAGAGTTGCCGAAGATATCATGTGAACGACATTATTTGGGGGATATGAGGTTGGGGTAGATTTAGGAATTGATTGCTCAACATATATTTGTTTACTTTTATTAAATTTTGTTAGCGTTTTTATTAACGTACGTCAGTGGATGGCGTTAAAGAGTTTGGACATACTGAATTTATATTTTGACTATGGTGGATGAAACTACTGGTAATAGGAATTGGCCCAACCGCCCAAAAACACTCACACAGAGTTTCCAACTTCTCTCTCGCCTTCTTCCCTGCCATTTATTTGAAGATTCTGATTCTTCTTCTTCCTTTTCTTTGTTCTCGGCTTATTAATCAACAACACAATTTTCTTTAATTTCGTGAGATTATAAAAAATTGTGTTGTTGATATTTTCTTTTTCTTTTTATAGTATAATAAATAAATTTCTCTCCTATATGTGAGAGCCGTTGTGTCCTCTCCTTTGTGAGAGCCGTGATTTTCTCTCCTTCGTTGAGAGTCTGTTGTTTGTTGTTTTTTAATCTTGTAATTGCGACGTTCTCACTTGTTCTCACAATCAAATGGATATAATCGTTCTTTCTGCACAAAGATGGTTTGGGAATTTTGAGATTTATGGAGGGTGTTTTTTTGTCGACCCGAATTCTGTATATCAAGTGTTAAACGCAAAATCTTATCAGATGGAGAATTTTCTAAATGCCGAATTGAGGCATTGTCTAAGATTTTCTTGGAATGGAACCCGCCCGTCTTAAGATTTAGATTGGACATATCTTTGTTGTAGGTTAAGAGATGTATATGACATTAACATTCAAGGTGAACCTCCAATCTTTGTGGTGTACCATCTCTTTTCTAGTTGTGAATGAATTCAAATTTGTCGTTTGCTTAAAAAAAAAAAAACTGGTAGTAGATATGCATAATTTTTTAATTTCCATTAAAAACATAAAAGTCCTTCAACATTCAAAATATAATATAACTAAACCCAACAAAACTGTCTGTATACATCAAAATAATACTTCATCGCAATATTCTTTTATTCCTTTAATTTTTTTCAGAAATAAGAAAATTAATTAAATGCACCACACCACACTACGACGAATATAAATATTACATCCATCTATCTTCTTATCCAGTGAATCAAGGGTAGTTGCAATTACCGTAAGCTGCAATAAAAAAAAGAGAGAGAAAAAACATCTCATCAGTTAAAATTTAAACGTCGATAAATATTGAAAGTTTGACTCGTCAAATGAAGTATTATTAGTTAAGAAACTTACAAGGATTGGAGGCGGTAGGTAATCCTATGTCGGAAGGACAGTTAAAGGAGACGCGGTAGTTGAGATTGAGGGCATAAGAAGCGTGGGCTAAGAGAGTATTGGGTTCGAAACATCTACCTCCTGGCAGAATCTCTCTACAGACATATTTTGAGCACGCAAAATCTAAGAAACCTTGTAGCTTGTCTTGTGGTGCATTAAAGTTTGCTACGCACCAATGTGCTGCCTGTGTCAATATCAAATAGTCAATAATCAATGTGAATTATTATTAGAACTACTTTGGGTCAATAATATTATTTTTAAAACCATCCATTTCACCATTAAAAATATCAGATTATTATCTTGCAAATTGAAAAGTTGTCGGTTTTAAACGACAAACCGACAATTTTACAAGCAAATATAACAGTTTAATGCAATGTATTGTAAGTTTAATAATAAAACAGACAAATTCATGAAAATATTCCAAAAATCACAAGAAACAAATACCACTAAAAAGAGAAAAATCATGCCCCCGTCATCGGATGTCCATTTTTATTTTTGATAAAAAAAATAAAAATGAAGCATCTATTTTAGGACGTAAAAATAATGAATAAAATAAAAAGAATATTAGAGAAGATACGGGATTCTTACTTGCTTTTGATTATGAACATCAAATGGAAGTGTGGAACAAGAGCAGAAGGCAAGGCAAAGAAGGAAGGTTAAAAAACAAAATGTTGCATTTACCTTAGCCATTTGTAATTGTTTTATGGTTTGTTTTAGTACTGGTCGATCGTTTGGTCAAGTTAAGGTTTTATAGTGTTTAAGGAATTAATTACAATTTCCGTTACTACTTTTTTTTTTTATTTATGATTGATACAATATATAATCTTCATTCAAGTAATTTTATTTGATTTTCATAATTCATTTTTATGGATTTGCCTAATCTTCTTAATTATAGAAAATAAATATCCTGTTTCTCATTGAAATGGAAAATTCTATAATTAAAATGCAACTTTCTTATAAAACTTAGTTTCAACATGTTATTTACTTTTACCAAATAAATAATCATTTAAACAAAATTTTCTATAATATAGAAATTCATTTTAGGAGAGTACTCCTTTCGCCAGATAATAAATGTTGAATTTTTCATTTTGATTAATCTCGTTTTAATTGATTTCAATATAAATTTCGCATCTATAATACAATACAAGGGAAAAATAACCGCCTCTTATCTAGGGATAAAGAGCGGCTAGGATTAATCCAATTCAAATGTCAGAAACAGTCTAAAAATAAATTTAAATTAAATTAATTTTATTTAATGACTGAGATTGATTGTTACGATCTCATCCAACGCTCATTATTCAACAGTTTCTGAAAACGGTTTATTTTATCTTCTCTCATTCCCATCCTTTTTTTCACTATTTTCTGCTTAAATATTATGTCAATTCCATTTTACATATTACTGCAATGAGATACAGAAAGTATTAATAATTTTGACCAACAAATTTAAAATAAACTATTTGTATATATAATTGAAAGGCCCTTTGTTGATATGCAGATGATCAGACAGCTATGGTTTGGCTTAGCTGTCAGATGATTAGTTGAATTGTGCAGCGGAATAAGAGAGGCTTCAAATAATGATAGGACAAGAAACACAAAGAAATAATGCAAGTGTGTGAATGTGATTGCAAAAATGTAATAACACAGAGAATTTAAAGTGGTTCAGAGTTCACTCCTCCTACATCCACCCCCACTGTCAATCTTGACAAGTGAGATCAATTTTATTATAATCTTTAATCAACAAAAATTACAAATGATTGATTCAGGCAAGTTCCTTGAACTTCCTCTTCCTAATTAGTACAGTCAACTAGGGATACACTTAAAGTACAGTCTTAAGTGTTTTTACAACTTGAAGTGCAGTCTCAAGATTTTACAAAACAAATAATACCCTCAAAGTACAGTCTTGAGTGATTACAAACTAATTCTACACCTAAAGTACGGTCTTAGGATTTTGGAATTTGTGAATTAACACACTAAGGGGTGTTTTGTTGTGGAAGCGAAAGGTTTGGAGTGAGGGTTTTGGTTTGGAACGGGATTTAAAGGGTAAGGATTGGTGAGTGTGTGTGTGAATTACAAGAGGTGTGTGTGGGTGTGAGGGAAGGGTTTTGGGTGTGAAAAAGAGTATTTTTCGGTGTATTTTGTGTAGAGGATGAACTCCTCTATTTATACCCTTCAATGTAGCCGTTGGAATATGATTGCAGCTACATTAATGAGCCTTGGCTGGTCTTTGCCCACTTGTCCACTTGCGAGGTTTTCAAGAGCGGCTTGAGGCTGTGGCTTGAGCGAGAGCTTCAGAAGATCTTCGGTGGTCTTGATGGTGAACTTGACATTTGTGAAGATCCGGGTTCCACTTTGGTTGAGATTGTGGTAACGAGAGATTGAGACAAAGAGATGGCTATCGAAGAAGAAGTCAGGCTGTCGAGATCATACAAGGCTTAGCTATCGAGAGATGTTCTCTAATAAGGATGAGATGCACTTTGATGATCTTGATGACTTAGAGAGTGAATATGATTCATGTTTTTGATTGATTGTAATCATTGTATACAACAGAATCATAACTATCAAACTTCATGGTATCGGATACTGCGAGGAATGAATATGAAGTTTGATTTGGTCGATCATGGACTTAGGCGTCGAGAGAAAGATCATGGCGACAGTCTTCCTCTTTTGATATAAACCTGTTCTATATATATATTCCTTTATCAAAACCAACTAACTAAGACATTGATCAAAGTTAGGTCCTAACAATTTCCCCCTTTTTGGTAAAGGAAGATCTATTTTAGAACATGTTTTCACATTTGATAAGAGCAATAATAGTAGAAGAAATAATACAAGGATTTATAGCAAGCACAAATAACGAGAATGAGATTGAAATGCATGAATTTAATCTCAAGATGGAAAGGTTCACAGATTACTGATCACAAAAAGCTGAGCCAATCAAAACAAATTGTTTTAACACACCAAAAATTGTTCCATAAAACTACACTTCAATCATCGGCCAGTTGATCATAGAACTCCTCTCTTTCTTGCACATTTGAAATAATCGATTTCTTTCTTCCTCCAGTTCTCTTCTCATATCTGGCTCTACTCCTCTGTAGTAGAACTCATTGCTCCATTCCCAGGACATCCTCTCATCATACTTGAAGAACTTATCTTCCTTTGATTTCGGTTGAGCTCTTGTAAGGGAATCGATCATTTACGATTCTCATTGTGCCCCACAAATGTTTCTTCTTGTTCCTTGTTCTTTTGTTTTTCATGGGCACAATGGATTGATGCAGTTGTGATTGAGCTGAGACTTGAGCTTCGGGAAAGGAATGAGTGGATTCTTGAGGAGGGTTGGTAAATGTAGGAGATGGGATTGTTATTGGAGGTTCTTGATCTGGACTTGAAGGAGCATCATCATCATCACTTTGTCGAGTACGAGGAAAGATCAATAACGGTTTTGGTTACATTTTTTTATCGGCTATAGATTCTACGAATTCTTTGATCTCGGGAATAGAGACCAAGTTCATGAAGTGAGAGTTTTCATTGGGTGAGGTGAAGTTCATGGGATCAACGGTGATGAAGGGAGAAAGGTAGGGCTCAATTCTGGATTAAGGGTTGGGGGAAAGATGTTGACCATTTTGCTTATCAAAAGCATGAGGGCATACTTTTGCTCAAACGAGAGAAAGGAAAAAGGATTTTGCAAGGTCAATGCGAGAGGGTGAAGACTAGACCCTTTGGCATATACGAGGCATGAATTGAGTGATGGAGAGATGAGTTGGGTGAAGAGAACTTCCCAATCAAGAAGAGTATTGGGAGTGATGAACTTTGGAAAGGATGGGATTTGGTGAACAAAGTTGGAGGTTGATGAGGTTCTTGACACTTGCCATTTTCATAGGCAAAGAAGACTAACCTGCAAGGTTTCTTGCTACCATTATCAAACCATTTCTTGATAGTTCCCGAATTTTGGATAGGTAAATGGGTTTGCAATTTACGGGAAATGAGTTACATGAGCTAACCTTGTTCTTGCTGCCTTGATGGAAGACATAGAGAAGTCAATGCCACGGCTAAGCATCCAAGGTTCTTTCTTGGGAAGATATGCTTGAGTAGGAGGAATAGAATGGCTTGGATGGGTGTCGGGGCTGTCAAGAATGGGATCAGCATCGAGATATATCTTGACCATGTCCGGCAAGGATTGGACTTTGAGGAGAGGCTTCAAAGGTTCATTTTCGGGGATTGGAGAAATTGGTTTGGAAGGTGCGGAGGCTTGGGTTGAAGCGGTTGGGATTGACTCGGAGGCTTGGCCAAGACTTTGATTGAGAATATTGGAATTGAATTGAGATTTAAGGAGGTTTAAGGCTGCCCTTACTTCTCTTTTGGCCAACTTTTTCTCTAGAATAGGCATCGGGGCTTCCTCACTTTCGGGAGTTCCCTCAAACACAAGACCACTTGCAAGCATTTATGATTGAATCTCCCTTTGAGACTTGATTTGGATCTATTTCAACTCCAACCTTCTTGAGACTTTGAATAACCTCGGTGATATTATCAAGATTCCCCTATCAATTTCAACGGTTGGGGTAGGTTCATTCGCGGCCTCGGTCTCGGGAATGGAAGGGAAGGTTTGGATATCTACATCCATAGCTGTCACCTTGGGGTTACTAGATGTCTCTCCCGGGTCCACTCCTTTTCTTCATAAACCTAGACACGAGTTCATCTAGGGCCATTAATGATTCTTCCTTACTTAGAACATCATCAAGAAACAAGAGAACGACTTTTCGGTGTCGGGGTTTCCCATCCAACTCAATAGCATCAATTGCTCTCGGGATTTTGGCTAAGCTGTTGAGGTTGGGAAGAGGGGATATTCTCATCAATGTTCCCCCTTAAAGGTTGCTTTTACGATGGTTCTTTGAGATTGAGGATAGCTTCAATGGTGGCCCGGTGACTGGTGGGTGTGGATGACTTGTCCACTCTTGGGTGACGAAGTGGATTTTGGAGAAATGGAAGGGGTAGTTATTTTGGTTTTCTTGGCTTTGGGGGCTTTCTTTTCTAGTTTTCTTTTCTTTGGCAAAGTTTTAGAAGGAATGGATAAGGAGGATTGTACCTTGGATGCGGTATTTGTCTGCTTGGTAGGGATAGGCTGTCGAGAGGTTGCTTTCCTTTATCTTTGTGTTTTTGACAATTTGATAAATTGCTGGAGTTCTTGAGGATCTACATCGGCATCACCGGCATGAGTTTGCTCCATGGTGTCATCTCTATGGCTATCAATAGCACCTCTTTCTTCCACATCCACTCTATGGCTATCGAGACAAGGTTTTGTCCTTTATCGGTCATTTGACCATCCTTGCTTTTGCCCTTTTTGCTAGGAGATACCACGGTCTTCTTTAACACCTGTTTTCTTGACATTGGTCTTCACTCCTCTTTTTATTCTCCTACTTGTAGCCAATGCAATCAACTCCTTCCGAGTGTTCAATCTTTATTCTTGTTTCTTTAAGCATCTTTTCTTGGGCTTCATTGAAACTTTCAAGGCTCATATCTCCGGCTTTCATAGCAATTCCTTTCTTTTGTTTCAATGAAAAAGTTCTTTCATTGAAACACCTTGTTCGACGGCTTCACTTTGTCTTGACCACTTCTTGGGTAGAGGAGTTTTGAGCTTAGGGATTAGATCATGAAGAATTCCACTCATAAACACGAAGTTGTTCATCTTCCCACCTTGTTTTTGAACTTGAGGGTAGAGGTTGAGGCTTGCCGGTTGAAAGTTATGGAGAAGGACAATGCACCGGTTTGTGTCCTTGGTCATCAAGCTCGGCATTTGCTTCCATTCATTTGATCCCATTTGATCAAATGAGGATTGCTGCCATCAATGGCTTTGTTGACCACATCCATCGGGGTTGACTTGAAGATATCATCTTTGTTTTTCACCATTGCTTTGTCTTGAAACGACCTTGAAGTCGGGGACCTTAATACCAAGAAATTTCTCATAAGCTGTCTTCAACCTGTCGACCCTCTATCCCAAATATTTTTCACAGCATCTTCTTTATTTGGGATCCCATAGACCTTCTTGACCATTTCTTGAGTAATGGTAATCTTTACATTATCTATGGTGGCGGTTATTGAGTTGTTCTCTCTGTTTACATTTGCCCACCAAATAAATCTCTCTGCACAGTTCTTCATAAATTGGAGGTCTAGCTCCCATGAAATCAATTAATTCATTTACCTCAAGAAGTTCTTTGATGAGAATTCCAACTTCGAGTCTCATAGAAATTAGGTTTGATGAAATAACCATGAGCATACGGGTAAATAGCTTTGGGATTACGCCATTGAAGGTTAAAGGAATTAGGGTTGAAGGAATACGATGTTGTATTAGAGAGGGAAAGAGATGATTTTTAGCGAGAATTAATGAAATAGGAATTTTTGGTGATTGCGAAAGAGAGAGAGAGACAAATGATGAGTGGAACGTGGGTTTTAATGAGCATTGGGGGTTTCAAAGTTAAGTAACTGTTCATATGAACAGTGGTTTCTACCCTTCCCCACGTTGAGACATTAATTCCCACAAAACACAAGAAGAACATTCTCTTTTTCAAGAAGTTTTGCAGGGGAAGAGACGGCAAAGGAAGTGACAATTGTGAGCAATTAACACGATCAAATCACATAAAAGTTGCTTTAACCTAGCTGTTGAAAGAAAACTCTGACAGTTAAGCTAGTTTGAATGATGATGGTACATGCGAGATAGCTAGGTGAAAATTGCCTATAAAACAATGACAACTTGAGAGGAAAATTATTCGGATTGATTTACAAACACAAATGGGTAGATTTTCCTCAAAGTTTAATCCAAAAATTATGGCTCAAACGGCAAAAAAGTTGGTTTTGGGAAGAATTGTGAGGATGATTTGAGTGAGGATAAAATGGAGATAGAGAGAGAGTCCTTCAATGTTCTTGAAAGTTCAGAGGGAGTGAGAGACAAAGGTAAGAACAAGAGAGTGAGAGAAGATCAGGACTATGGTGTTAAGGAGATAGGCATCGGAGAGAAAATTGACGGTAGAGAGGGAGAGGGAATAAGGCTCTTTGGAAAGACTATCAAGGTTGATCGGGGGAGACTAGTAAGGGAAAAATAAGGTGGAAAGGGTTTATACATTGGGGGAATTGGTTAAGCAAGATAGGGCTCGAGACGGTAATGGAAAGGAGCTTAGGCTGTCAAGAAGAAGGGTAAGCACGAGAAGTTGTATACTCTGTCGGTAGGGATTCACTCTCTCCGGGGGTTGGTTTGTTGGAGGAGAGGGGATAACTTTGCGGAGTGCATATATCTCCTTCTTCAACAATCTCATACCTATTCAACCAGGTGATAGGTTGCTTTAGTCTGCTAGAGTTCTGTTTGTGGAGAGAGTGGAGTCAAGTGTTGGTCAACCTTTTGCGGTTGAAGGGAATGGTTCCTTTTACGGTGATTTTAGCTTTGTGACTCCAATGGAGGGTTTGCTTGACCATATGATGCGGTTGAAGAGTGGTGGCCAAGGAGAGCAAGTCCTTCTCTTCAATATTTAGTCACTTCCATTGATCCTTTCTTGGAGAGGCACCCAATATGGTTGCAAAGGTATCAACAGACCTTGCAATCAACTCGGGAGGCTAGAAATGAAGGAATGAGTCTTTGGAGGAGGATCTGGAGAGGCTGTGACATTTCCAAAGAATGTCGACGGCTAAGGTGTGGGTTTGAAGAGGGGAGCTGGTTTTGAAGATTGTATGGTTTGGAGGAAGCTTTTGTTGGGTGAAGGAAGATGAGAGAGAGATTTCAGGGTTGTTGTATGTTTTTGTTGTATGTTTTTGTTGTTGTCTTTGGTTTTCATGGGTTTTGGAAAGATAGCTATCGGTGGATGGCTATCGGGAATGTTTATGAGGAATAGGCTGTCGGGCAACATTGTGACGGCATTACCCGGTATGTAAGCCTCTTTTTATTTATGAAGAACAACCTTTTATTTTGGCATATTTATCATACCAAGCATGGCTCTTAATATCTCAAACCTCTTTTCATCCATGGCTTTTGTGAGAATATCGAGACATTGTCCTCGGTGCAAACTTTTGCAAGGTTGATATTCCCTTTTTCAACATGATCCCTAATGAAATGATGTCGACCTCAATATGCTTTGTTTTTGAATGTTGGACGGGGTTTTACTGTCATGGCAATAGTACTTGAGTTGTCACGAAGATGGGAATGTTGGATAATTCAATTCCAAAGTCTTGAAGTTGACTTTTAAGATAGAGAATTTGTGAACAACACAAGCTGCGGCAATATACTCGGCCTCATTTGTTGAAGTGGCTGCGAGGTTTGCTTTTTGCTTGACCATGAAATGATTCTTGAGCCAATAAACTGGCATCCACCACTTGTGGATTTTCTATCTAGATTACATCCGGCATAGTCGAGTCGGTGAATCCAATTAGAGAGAATGGGGATTCGGTGGGATACCACAAGCCAAAATCGGGGTTCCTTTGAGATATCTTAGAATTCTCTTGGCAATGACGAGAGAGATGAGATTCTTTGGGATTAGCTTGAAATCTAGCACAGAGACATACACTAAACATAATGTCGGAGTCTTGAAGGCATTACATAAAGAAGAGATCCAATGTAGCTTCTGTAAAGTGTTGGATTTACACTTTGACCATCTAGATCAGCATGGAGTTTGGTTGTGGTTGACAAGGGTGTTTTGGCAGGGGAAGCAGTTTGCATGTCAAACTTCTTGATCATATCCCTTGTGTATTTGGCTTGGTTGATGAAGATTCCTTCCTTCATTTGTTTGACTTGGAGTCCTAAGAAGAAGGTGAGCTCACCAATCATGCTCATTTCAAACTGATTCTTCATAATATCTCCAAATTTAGTGCACAAGTCCTCATTTGATGAGCCAAAGATGATGTCATCAACATAGACTTGTATGAGCAGCTGATCATCTCCATATTTTTTGATAAACAAGGTATTATCAATATGGCCCTTGGTAAATCCTTTGCCAAGGAGATATCTAGATAGAGTATCATACCAAGCTCTTGGTGCTTGTTTAAGCCCATACAATTCTTTGTCCAATTTGTACACATGATCAGGGAACTTTGAGTGCTCAAAACCAGGGGGTTGAGATACAAACACCTTCTCATTTAAAACTCCATTCAGAAATGCACTCTTGACATCCATTTGGAATACTTTCATTTTCTTGAATGAAGCATAGGCAAGGAATAGCCTAATAGCTTCAAGTCTTGCAACAGGTGCAAAGGTCTCATCATAGTCAATACCTTCTTCTTGTCTATATCCTTGGGCAACCAGTCTGGCTTTGTTTCTTATTACAACACCTTCTTCATTCATCTTATTTCTAAAAACTCATCTTGTTCCAATAACAGTTTGATTTCTTGGTTTAGGAACAAGTTGCCACACTTTGTTTCTTTCAAACTGCTCTAGTTCTTCTTCCATGGCTTCAATCCAGTCAGCATCTTGGAGTGCTTCATTTATTTTCTTTGGTTCCACTTGGGATATGAATGCACTCATGAGAAAAGGGATGTTATGCAGGCGGGGTTTTATCAATTTGAAGGCTGATGTAAAGATCTTTATTGGGTGGAATGATGTGGGTAATGGTAGTTTCATCATTGGTTTTGGGAGGAGAAAGAGGATTATTGGATGGAGATGGAAGGTGGCTAGAAGATGGATTATATGAGGAATTGGGATGGCTGTCAGCTAAGGGAAAATTTGAAGAGGGTCAGTCAAGGGATGACCATTTATTTGAATATTTTCTTCCTCATCAATTGGATTGGAAGTGGGAGAGATTGCTGTTGACTTGGTTGGCTGGATTGGTTGTTGATGAGAGTGAGATGGTTCATGGTATGCACGGCACGAGGATGGGTACATCGAGATGAGTTTCTTGGAACCATGTATGGAAGATTTGATGAATCTTGTTCATGATTGAGAACAGATGAGTCAAGAATGGGAGATGCTTCAGGAAGATTATCTAGGTTTCCCAAACCTTCATCAAAATCACACAACTCAGTTACACTTTGATCATTGTTTTCATCAAAGTCAACATGAATTGATTCTTCCACAACAAGTCTTCTTTTGTTGTAAACTCTATAAGCTTTGCTTGTGTTAGAGTATCCAAGAAAAATTCCTTCATCACATTTGGAGTCAAATTTGTCCAAATTGTTCTTGCCATTGTTGTGAATGAAGCATCTACTTCCAAAGCTGTGAAAGTAGGAAATGGTAGGGACTTTGTTATTCCACAATTCATATGGAGTCTTCTTGTGGAATTTGTTGATTAGTGTTTTGTTTTGAACATACACTGCGGTAATGCTGACTTCACCCCAAAAATACTTTGGGAGATTGTGTTACGACGGCATTGTTCTTCTTTGCCTCACAAATTGTCTGTTCTTCCTTTCGGCAACACCATTTTGTTGGGGAGTTCTTGGGAGCTGAAAAATTGTGATCAATGCCTTTGGAATCACAATATTCTTCTACTCCAGTGTTCTCAAATTCCTTCCCGTAGTCGAGATCTGATCTTGATGATGGATGTCCCTTTTTGATTTTGAATTTTATTGAACAGCTTTATCAGACAGCTAAGGGTGTCACTTTTGGATTCAAGAAGAATAATCCAAGTGAATCTTGTGAAATCATCAACAACAACTAGGGAGTATCTTTTCCCTCCTAAAGATCTAGTTCTTATGGGTCCAAAAAGATCCATATGAAGCAGTTCAATAGGTCTTGAGGTGTCCAACTTGGTCTTGGGTTTGAATGAAGATTTCTTTTGCTTCCCACATTGGCATGCTTTGCAAAGTTTATCCTTTTTGAATGGGATCTTTGGTAGACCTCTGACTAGATTGGAATTTGCAAGCTTGGAAATGGTTTTGTGATTAAGGTGAGCCAATCTCTTGTGCCATAGCCATGACATATCAGATTGATTGAAAGACAGAAGGCAGTGAGCATTTGAGGATTCCACAATCTCTAAGTTTAAGCAGTAGAGATTTCCTTTTCTTGATCCAGTTAGGATGACATTATTGTTTTTATCCTTAACAGTGCATTTATCCTTAGTGCAAACAACATGATATCCCTTATCACAGATTTGACTAATGCTGATCAAATTGTGTTTGAGACCCTCTACATAGGACACATTTGTAAAAATGATATCTTTTGTAATAAGATTTCCTGATCCTTTGACCTTAGCTTGGGAATTGTCACCAAAGGTTACATTTGGACCATTTTTGGGGGAATATTGTTGCAACCAGTCTTTATTGAAGGTCATATGTCTACTACAACCACTATCTAAATACCAAAGTCCTTTCCTAGGTACCTGCAAAACAGAAAGTAAATTTTATGGTACCCCTTTTTATTCTTTTGGGTCCAAATGATTAGTTTTTCTTTGGAACCCTAGCTTTGTTCATTGGTCCCTTGTTGAAGAACTGGTTTAGGGTATGATAATATGACATGATTTGCATCATGTAAGGTGTGAGGACAGTGGATTGGGATGGATTGAAGAAGTGGTTTGGATTGTTGTATTGGGGTTGAAGCGAAAGCTATTTGAAGAGGATGATGCGGGAGAGTCATTTTGACTTGCATGGCTTCTACCATTTGAGTATTGCCATTGAGGTTTTTGTTGTTTGGTGTATCTATGTTTGTTATAGAATCTTTGTTGCCTTGGGGTTCTTTGTTGTTTGGAAGATTTTGGTTGTCTGTCGGGCCTTGGGCGTCTGTCAACCCTTGGTCGTCTGACAGGACTTGACTGACTAGCACATTCTTGCAGCTTGACTTCTTCCTGTATATTGGCTCCTTTTTGAACCCAAATATACTTGCTTCCTTGAATTTTCCTTGGTCCTTCCTTTGGTTGACTAGGACCACCCAAGATTTCTTTTGATTTTTCTTTGGTTTGAACAGGGTAGGTTTGAGTTTGATAGTTTGCCGAGCTTAGGTTTTCTAGAACCATTTTTTCAATGGCCCTTTCACCAGTGGGAGGAGAGTACACTTTTGCTGATGGATTATCAGCACCAATCCCTGTTTTGTCACTGGGACGCCTTTGGGTGTAGGTGAAAAGTGATAATGCTTTGCTTGACATGTTCCATGAATCTATTTTCTTTTTAAGAGCATCATTTTCTTTTTCAAGATTACTGAGTTTTTGACAGTTTTCATGATTACTTGATGTCTCAGCTGTCAGATCCATGTTTTGTTTTTCAAGCATGATGCATTGGTCTCTTAGCCCTTGGCATGCTTTCTCAAGCTCAGAAATGGTTTTTGTGAGGGTGTCAATGGTTGAGGATTGGGAAAGATTCTCATTAACCAGTGAAGCAAAGCTAGTTTTTGTTTTTGGTTTGAATTAAAAAGAGTGCAAACTAATTGTTTAAAACCATCAATATTTAAAGAGTTAAAATCATGTACCTCTTTTAGTTCATCGCCAGCAGCAAGTGCTTCCATCTCTTCCTCATTGTCGAGATTCTTCCTCATCTTGACTATAAGGCATATCATGGCTTCTTCTCCTTCAATTTCAGAATCATCACTTGACACATACTCTTCATCACCGAATTTTGATGAGTCGGCTATCATGACTTGCTCTTTGTTTTTGTCATGTTTATTTTTGGAGCAATTGAAGCGGTTGCACTTAGACCTGTGAATGATCTCTTTTGAGTAGGTCATCTTCTTAGGCGTCGATTGTCCCTAGGTTTCCTTGGTTCAGGGCAATCGAGATGAGTAATGTCCTTGCTTTCCACGGTTGAAGCAATCAATTGTCTTCTTGTAGGCTGTCTTGTTGAGCATTAGATGTGGAGGGATTGAATTTTTGTCAAAAGATTTCTTTTGAAATTTCATGGCATTTCGACGACCATGGAAATGAGACTTGGAATGTCTTCTTGGGAGATCCGTTTGTTGGCAGACTTGGAGCCGATGTTTATCTTTTGAAGAGCATTGTTGACAATGGTCTCAATGTCTTGGTGAGTGATTGGCTTGTGAACAGTTTCTTGTGCAGTTAAAGCTAAGGTTTGTGAAATGGAAGGGACTGATTGAATTTTTATCATACCTTCCAATTCATAAGCTTCAAGCTTTCCAAAATATCGCTCAACTGTCATGGTGCTCCATTCGGATCCTTCTCTAATAGGTAATGCTACCTTTTCATATTCTTGAGGAAGATTTGAGTATATCTTGAGGCGTAGATCTTGTTGTTCAAAGGTTTTTCCATGGTCAGGCAATTGATCTAACAAGGTTCTCAAACCTTGGCCGAGCAAAGACTCACCTTTTCTCCCGGGTAGAACTTGAAGTTGTCTAATTGCCTAAGCAAGTTATACAAGTTTTGTGTCCTAACACCGGAGTGTTTAGTGAACTTGGTTTGAATAAGAGCCCACGCTTTGTTCGGCATTTGGTTCCTTAGCAATTTCTTGTGCTAGAGAGTCATTTACACTCTTTTGAAGAATGTTCTTGACTTTCAAGTTTGCACTTATCAATTGCTTTTCGGCTTGAGACCATGTTTACGGGGATTTGATCTTACTAGGTTCTCCATCGCACAGATTTGAGTTGGGTAGGACACTTCATTCTCTAGAACATACCAATTCCATATACCGTTTGCATCAAGGTATGTTTTTATTTTTGAAGCATAGATCTCAAAAGATCCACAAATCATCAATGTGTGGGATGTCTTTCTCATTATTTCTTCTTGGTTGAGGCATGGTGGGTTTGAAGAGAATCCTTCACAAGTTGTTAGACTTTTGAATGTGAAGACAAGCTCGATACCAATTGAAAGGCCCTTTGTTGATATGCGGATGATCGTACAGCCTATGGTTTGGCTTAGCTGTCGGATGATTAGTTGAATTGTGCAAATGGAATAAGAGAGGCTTGAAATAATGATAGGACAAGAAACACAAAGAAATAATGCAAGTGTGTGAATGTGATTGCAAAAATGTAATAACACGTAGAATTTAAAGTGGTTCGAGTTCACTCCTCCTACATCCACCCCCACTGTCAATCTTGACAAGTGAGATCAATTTTATTATAATCTTTAATCAACAAAAATTACAAATGATTGATTCAGGCAAGTTCCTTGAACTTCCTCTTCCTAATTAGTACAGTCAACTAGGGATACACTTAAAGTACAGTCTTAAGTGTTTTTACAACTTGAAGTACAGTCTCAAGATTTTACAAAACAAATAATACACTCAAAGTACAGTCTTGAGTGATTACAAACTAATTCTACACCTAAAGTACAGTCTTAGGATTTTGGAATTTGTGAATTAACACACTAAGGGGTGTTTTGTTGTGGAGGCAAAGGTTTGGAGTGAGGGTTTTGGTTTGGAACAGGATTTAAAGGGTAAGGATTGGTGAGTGTGTGTGTGAATTACAGGAGGTGTGTGTGGGTGTGAGGGAAGGGTTTTTGGACTGTGAAAAAGAGTATTTTTCAGGTGTATTTTGTGAATTAACACACTAAGGGGTATATAGTATTTACGGCGATGATTTATACGGGGGTCTATTTACGGCGGCTAGTCCGCCGTAAATACTATATACGGCGGGGCGCGTGGTATTTACGGCGGATTTTAACCGCCGTAAATAAGCTTGTTTCTTGTAGTGTACCCTTCAATGTAGCCGTTGGAATATGACTGTTGCAGCTACATTAATGAGCCTTGACTGGTCTTTGCCCCACTTGTCCACTTGCAGGTCTTCAAGAGCTGGCTTGAGCTGTGGCTTGAACTGAGAGCTTCTAGAAGATCTTCAGTGGTCTTCAATGGTGAACTTGACAGCTGTGAAGATCCAGGTTCCACTTTGGTTGAGATTGTGGTAACAGAGATTGAGACAAAGAGATGGCTATCAGAAGAAGAAGTCATAGCTGTCAGATCATACAAGGCTTAGCTATCAGAGATGTTCTCTAATAAGGACTGAGATGCACTTTGATGATCTTGATGACTTAGAGAGTGAATATGATTCATGTTTTTGATTGATTGTAATCATTGTATACAACATAATCATAACTATCAAACTCATGGGCATCGGATACACTGAGGAATGAATATGAAGTTTGATTTGGTCAGTCATGGACTTAGCTGTCAGAGCCAAAGATCATGACTGACAGTCTTCCTCTTTTGATATAAACCCTGTTCTATATATATATTCCTTTATCAAAACCAACTAACTAAGACATTGATCAAAGTTAGGTCCTAACAATAATAATCCAAAATATAATAGTCAATGTTGGTCCGCTATATTGTTAGATTTGGTAAAAGTAGTGAACCAGATACTGGATTTTGACTTGTGTTTGATTTTCATATTTGAAGTAAGTTCTTGAAAAGTTCCTTTTTAGGCTGGTGATAGTGATAGTAATTATTTTTTAAGTATTAAAAAAGTGATACGACGGCCCAAATCCCCCCTCCCTCCTTCAACCGTCCGTAACTTCCCATAACTGTCCTATTTTCTTTTTTAACATTCCTTTTCCATTTTCTCCTTCCTATTTTCCTTCTTAACTATATTTCTTTTTGCAGATGACTTAAGTTTTTTTTTTTTAACGAATTCACTAAGATTTGATAATATTCTTTTTTTATTAGGATCATTTTTTTATATATAATTAAGTTTTTGAACGATTTTAGAATATTTCAAAAAAAATAATTTTAGAAAAAAAGTTTGTACCTAAATCAATTAAAAATTCATTCGTCATGATTACTTAATTTTTTTTAACGAATTTGCTAATATTTGGTAAGATTCCTTTTTTTTTTTTAAACAGAAAAACCGATTATTAATTATTTAAATGATTAATGGGTTGGGTTGGGGTTACGAAAAAAGAATAATGGTAAAATGGGAATTGAAAATATTTTTTACTAACCCTCAATGGATAACGGTCCGGATAATCGAGCATATATAAATCCTAAACTTTTTTTTTAAGAAGTATACTAAATAATTTTATAAAACAAAAAAAAATGATCCTGTATTTATAATCGGTTTTTCGGTGAGATAACGTGAGTTTCGTCATTTTTTTATTTATTTATGTTCATTTCAATTTGATTTATTTATTTTTCTCTTTTATTTTATTAGGATCATTTTTTTTATATATAATTAAGTTTTTGAACGATTTTAGAATCTTTCAAAAAAAAAAGTTTTTAGAAAAAATCTTTGTACCTAAATCAATTAAAAAATTATTCGTCATGATTACTTGAGTGTTTTTTGAACGAATTCAATAAGATTTGGTAATATTCTTTTTTTTTTAAAGAGAAAAATCGATTATTATTTATTTATATTATTAATGGGTTGTGTTGGGGTTACGAAAAAAGAATAATGGTAAAATGGGGATTAAGAAAATATTTTTTTACTAACCCTCAATGGATAACGGTCCGAATAATCGAGTATATATATAAACCCTTAACCTCTTTTTAAGGGGTATACTAAATAATTAAAAAAAACAAAAAAATGATCATTTATTTATAATCGGTTTTTCCGTGAGATAACGTGAGTTTCGTTATTTTTTTATTTTTTTATGTGCATTCCAATTTGATTTATTTATTTTTCTCTTTTATTTTATTATGATCGATCATTTTTTTATATCTATAATTAAGTTTTTGAACGATTTTAGAATTTAAAAAAAAATGATTTTAGAAAAAATGTTTGTACCTAAATCAATTAAAAAATCATTCGTCATGAATACTTAAGCTTTTTGTTTCGAACCTTGGGTAAAAATAAGATAGGGAATGAGTTATGTATTATAATTATTTTTAATTATTTATATGATTAATGAGTTGGGTTTGAGTTACGAAAAAAGAATAATGGTGAAGTGGGGATTAAGAAAATGTTTTTTACTAACCCTCAATGGATAACGGTCCGGATAATTGACTTTCTCATATTCTCTACGACAGTTACACAAACAAACCACCCTCCATCAAATGTTGATTATGGAACAAAGTAATTATCAGGATATTGGGTATATTTTTTTAATTTTTATTTGAATGGGAGAAAGGCGATTTCATCATTTCTTTAATTTGTATACTGTCACCGTGCCAGTGGCACGAGTTAGAGAATACTAGTCTATAATACAATACAAGGGGGAAATAACCGCCTCTTATCTAGGGATAAAGAGCGGCTAGGATTAATCCAATCCAAATGTCAGAAACAGTCTAAAATTAAATTTAAATTAAATTAATTTTATTTAATAACTGAGATTGATTGTTACGAACTCATCCAACGCTCATTATTCGACGGTTCTGAAAACGGTTTATTTTATCTTCTCTCCTTCCCGTCCTTTTTTTCACTATTCTCTGCTTAAATATTATGTCAATTCCAATTTACATATTACTGTGATGAGATACAGAAAGTATTAATAATTTTGACAGAAAAATTTTAAATAAACTATTTGTATATATAATAATCCAAAATATAATAGTCAATGTTGGTCCGCTATATTGTTGGATTTGGTAAAAGTAGTGAACTAGATACTAGATACTGGGTTTCGATTTGTGGTTGGTTTTCATATCTGAAGTAAGTTCTTGGAAACTTCATTTTTAGGCTGGTAATAGTGATAGTAATTTGATGCTGCAAGAATCGTGCTTATCAATCTCCGTCCAATCAGCAAGACTAATCATTTGGCTCCTTGACCTGAAACACAGAACCCACGACTAGCCGGAATGGTCTCCGGCGAAGACCCTCGGGCGTGAGAGTAAGTATGGTGTATGAGAGCTTAAATATTATAATGAACAGATGTATTCAAAATAACAAAAAGCAATTACCTTGAAACGGTTGATATTGTCTTGTATTTATAGTTGTTGATGAGAGTTGCATTTGTGGTAGGATTGCATGAAATCCCATAAATTGTGGAACAGATACGTGATTAGAGATCTTATCCATAAATAACTCCTGATTTGTAGGGAGTCTTGTTACGTAAAGAATTGTAAGTACGCCAGGACTCTGTAGGTCGACGTAACGATGTAGGTCGAGGTTGCCTGTTGGGTCTAGGTCGACCTGATGGATAGGGCTGGACTGTACCTGAATAACATCTGGATCGTTAGGTCGGACCAAGCTAGGTCGGGACCTCGTAAGTCGGACAATGAGCTTAGGTCGACTGATCATGTTGATTGGCCTTGGGCCTAGTAATAATTGGGCCTAACCCACTGAGAACGTGGTGGCAATAATAGATAAATGATTGGGCTTTGCTCGCTGGGCCTAGCTCGTCACTTTTATTCTGTTCAGTGGCCCCCAACTTTCTGAGTAGACTTTGTCGACCAGGAAGTTATAAGAAATTTCGATGAAGCTTGAAGTAGATCGTAAGTCGACGCTGGAGTTGATGTTAGGTCGACCAAAGTTGACGTGGCTCAGCCCTGGCCGTTCTGATGGACGGCTGGATCATGTGAAGCGCCGTATTTTCGTAATCATTGTAATTTTGACGTTTGGGAAACTGCTTTGGGAACCGCTATGACACATTTAATTTCGAAATTAACCGTTTGAATTTTCTTTTTTCCTTTTCAATTACGGAAAATACAAATACCCAAATCCTTTTCCTTTTCGAATTTTTACTTTCCTCAAGCTTCTGTATATCTCCGGCGATAGCAGCGACGCATCAACTGACTTAATTCGAGCTTTCGTCCTCTGTAATAACCCTTCCTCGTTCAAACTGATTAAGGTATTCCTCTCACCTTCTAGCATTAGGGCTTAATTTCTGTTTTTTCTTTGATTTCGCCATGGCTAGGACCTTTAGTAGTGAACCCGTAGCTTGGTATGGCTACTGCAATGTCAATCGTAGAGTATACAAACACTTGAACGGAGTATGGAGAGAGATGACTGTTGATGAGTGCTCCTCAATTTTGACCCGGTGGGGTTTGCGTTTTAACGAATTAGGTTTGCCTGTAGGAGAAACCCTAGGTGTTTTAGAGACGAACGACCCAAGAGTTGTTTCCTTTAATCTTTTCCACGATCTTCTTGACCACATAGCACTGTTCTACGTCCGAGGTCTCAACAAACCTTTATTCCTTAGGAATAGAAAAGGATTTCCGGGGGAATCTAGGTCGCCTCTTAGTGTGTCCCTTAGGTCCTTTGAAGCTGCATATAGGACTGATTCCCCTATTTTCTCTTCTTCTTGTACAGATATGGCAGCTCAAGGGGGAGCTACAGCTTCGACTTCTTCAAGTCCTCAAATTGTGGACGCCTTCGAGTCCTCCGTTGTTCCTGGGAGGAATGAAAGGGGCTACGTGCCTCCTAGGCCGCTTCGAGGGAAGAAGAACTCTCAATCTCGAATAGATATGGTGTACGACTTTTGTGAGGTGGATAGCAAGGAATTCACTGTGACCCACTTCAGCAAGAAAGAATTTATGAAACTATTTGGTGATACCTTCAGTAAAGATCCTACTAGGGTGGCCTTCTTCTATGGTCAATTCGAGGCTGGCCTGAGGTTGCCATTAGATCCCTTCATAAATGAGTTTTTGGAGTGTATGGACGCCCTACCTCTCCAAATGGGAGCCAACACTTGTAGAGTCTTGGTGTGTTTTGCCATAGTGTGTTTCTTTCTTGGGTACGAGCCTTGTATGAGAATGTTTAGGGAATTTTTTAGTGTCAAGACTGATAAGGTCGACTCAGGGATTAGCACCCCCTCCAAGCCAAATTCCCCTAAATTGTTTGTAAACCTTCCCAGTAAGGTGAGTGGCTGGAATTCCCATGTTATGGTGGTTGAGAGTAGGAGAGGATGGGAGTTCCCCTTGCCCAACACTGAATCCAAGGTTGTAAGAGAGGAGGATTATTGGGAGCCGTATTGGTGCACCGAGCTGTATAAGAAGTTGGTCGAGGTGGCTGATAAGGGACCCATCAGTTGGGATATTCTGGGAACTACCAAGAACAATTACATCCAAGCTGGGATGATGATTGGTGATGGGGATGTGGTGCCTCTGGTCCCCATTGTTAGATGCATAAGGTACCCTGATTGGGTCACCCATGAGGGGGGTCGATTTAGATTCGAAAGAGAATGTCACTACTGCAAAGGAGAGGCAGACCACTGTAGATTCAAAGTGGACCATTTTGGTGGTAAGAGTTTACTCGTCTTTATCTCTTAACTCATCTATTGATTGCTCGTATGTAGAACTTTTAGCTCGTACATAGAACCTGTTTGAATTGTATGTGCAACTCTTAGCTCGTAAATAGTTTACTCGTATGTAGAACCTGCAGCTCGTACATATCTTGCTCGTACATAGAACTCGTAGCTCATATGTAGAACTTTTATTTGTCGATCTAACCCTTTGTTATCTTGGTCTTGTGCAGTTCTGATTCCTGAACAAGAAACTAACATGGGATGGGTCATTGATATAAGGAAAAGCAAGAAAAGCTGCGGGGTTGCTAATGCCCGAGAGAGTCGCGAGAGAGAAGGGACTAAGCGCCAAGAGCTTTTGAAACTGGTTGACCAGGAGACTGCCAAACTCATTCCTGTTGAAGATGAGTTCGAGCAACTGGAGGAATAGCGGGCTGGGGATGATGCCCAAGAGGCTAATGTTGCAGAAATAGAGACGACTGATCACCTCGAGGAGCCAAGGAAAGAGGTTCTTCAAGTCAAGACTAGAGCCAAGTCCAAGGCCAGGTCGCCTATTATTGATGTTGATGAAGAGGATGAAGAAGACGATGACGCCCCCCCAACAAGAAAATCAAGACGAAGAAATCCAAACTTAATCCGCCGCCTGAACAGGTAGATGCATCTGCTAGTGGTTCTTTGTCTCCCTCTCTCCAGTTTCATACTCCGACCTTGTCCATGCTCGAGTGGACAAGCTGAGCGATGTCCTGCCGCTTACTGGAGTAGACAGCTCAGTTAGAGAATACCCTGAGCTCGAGTATGGCCAGGTGTTCGTGAGGAGGGCTGCTGATCAGGACTTGGTCAAGAGGTTCACTGACAAGGGCTTGACCGCTGAAACCTTCCGAGCTAGATCTGGACTAGTTCACTCCGAGGTAACACTTGTAATTTTTTATATCATTATTGCTTTCCTCTTTTACTCGTCTAATCCCCTTTGTTTACTCGGCGTTGCAGTCTCTTGCTATGATTGAAGCAGCTACGAGCTATTGGAAGGCTGCTGAAGAGCAAGAAAAGCTGGCCAAGTCCATGATGGCTCGTAAAACCGATGAGCTGAAGAAGCTGGAGGAGGATCATGCCAAACTGAAGGAGGATCACTCTGATTTGGACTCAGCATACGAGTCTCTAAAGCTTGTGAAATATGCTGCCTTAAAGGATAAGGAGGAGACTTGGGGCAAACTTGGAAAGGTCCAAAAGGAGCTAGCTGCCCTTAAGGTAGACAAGGAGAAGGTCGACCAAGACCTGGAAGTGGAGACCCAAACGATAGAAGAGAACACTATGGTGCTGAATAAACAAATTAATGACCTGAAGGCTGCTCGCCAACAATGGGAGGTCGAGCTAACAGTTGATGTGAATGCTGCCAGGAAAGCTGTGAGCGCAGAGGCTGTGAAGGACTACAAGGAGAGTGATGAATGCCATGAGTATGTAACTAAGAAGGCTAGGTCATTCTTTGATGTAGGTCGGAGCCATATGGCTCGACGCATCGTAGTGGATCCCTCCTTCGATATATCTATTGAGCATCTCGCCAAATGGGCCTCCGAGGATTCGTACAATGCGGCAGCTCGTAAAGGCCACCACCTAGTGCCATATAATTACAATGACTTGGTCACCATAGCTCAGGATGATGAAAATGTAGAAGCAGAGCCTTGGGTCCCTTCTCCTGTCGAGAATGTCAATTTCAATACCCTTTTGGAGGAGCTCGAGGAACCTGACGAGCTGGCGTTCGAGGGTGATACTCCCAGGCATGGCTTTACTGAGTCGGGCAAACCCATTGATCTCCAACAGCAGGAAGAAAATGAAGAAGGTCGAGCTACTACAAGCGGTCAAGTTGAAACCGATCCTGCCACTTGATTTTAATTTGAATGGTTATGTAATGAACGAGTCCCAAACAATCTTTGTTTTTGCTTTGTGAATGTTGATGCCTTGGCCCAGTTTTTGGGAGGCATTCTAACTTGTAATTTTTTGCTAGATCTAGTCCTGGCCCATTTTGGGGGACTGAGCTTTTATTTAATCGTAGCTGATCTTTGACACTTTGAATCTTATGCTTTTGATTTTAGCATGAAGATATGTCAAGCTAGATTTAGTAGGACAAGTGAGTCGCTATAAGCTTTTGATCGGACTGTTTTTTGATAACACAGTCGACCTTATACTTGTATAGTTTTTGAAAACGAGATTGACTAAAAGTTGAATCTTTTTAAGGGAACGAAGCTGACCAAGGGTCGGGCTTGTTAGAACGAGGTAGACTTAGATGTCGGACCTGTTAAAGGAACGAAGCTGATTAAGAATCGAGCTTGTTAGAAGGAGGTCGACTTAGATGTCGGACCTGTTTAAAGGAACGAAGCTAACTAATAGTCGAGCTTGTTAGAACGAGGTCGACTTAGATGTCAGACCTGTTTAAAGGAACGAAGCTGACTAAGAGTCGATCTTGTTAGAACGAGGTCGACTTAGATGTCAGACCTGTTTAAAGGAACGAAGCTGACTAAGAGTCGAGCTTGTTAGAACGAGGTCGACTTAGATGTCGAACCTGTTTAAAGCAACGAAGCTGACTAAGAGTCGAGCTTGTTAGAACAAGGTCGACTTAGATGTCGGACCTGTTTAAAGGAACGAAGCTGAATAAGAGTCGAGCTTGTTAGAACGAGGTCGACTTAGATGTCAGACCTGTTTAAAGGAATGAAGCTAGCTAAGAGTCGAGCTTGTTAGAACGATGCAAAAACGTAACACAATGTTGAATAGAACTACAACTTTTATTGACGTAGGAACATGCTTACATCGAAAATGGAGAGCTAGAACTATAACAAATTCAAACTTGAAAATTGAACTAACTTTAAAGCTGAAAAACTGAACTAGAAGTAATATTTGATAAGGTGAGTAGCATGCCACGGGTCCTTTAATTCCTCACCACCTGGATGGGCGATCATGTAGGTTCCTTCTTTGATAATTCGAGTAACAATGTAGGGACCTTCCCAGTTGGGAGATAACTTGTTCTGCTGAGTTCTCCTTCCCGTCGCCTCAATTTTCCTTAGCATGTGGTCGCCTACTTGGAAGGATCTCATCTTTACCTTCTTATCATGATAACTCTTGGTCCACTGCTTGTAATTGACCATTCGTAAATAAGATGTATCTCGCTTCTCGTCAATCAGATCCAAGTCAATCAATCTGTTGGTGTCGTTCTGCTCTTGGTCGAAGAAAACTACTCTGGCTGTAGGAAATCGCAGTTCAGCCGGTGCCATGGCCTCTGATCCATATGTAAGAGCGAATGGGATTTCCCCCGTAGGCCCCCGAATGGTTTTGCGAACTGCCCAAAGAGCAAGGGGGAGTTCGTCCAACCAGTTGCTACGTTGACCAACCAAACCCGTTTTGAGTGCGGATAGGACGAGCTTGTTCGCAGCTTCGGCTTGCCCGTTGCCTTGAGGATAAGCTACAGATGATTGACAATGCTTGACCCCTACTCGATTCATTTCTTCTTCGAAAGCCCGTGAGAATTATAGCCCGTTGTCCGACACAATAGCTTGAGGTATCCCAAAACGGCACCAAATGAAGTCATGAATGAAGTTGATGGCGTTTTCCTCTGTAATTCTAGCTAATGGTTTTGCTTCGACCCACTTCGTAAAATAATCTATAGCAACGATCACATACTTGCAATTTTCACGGGCGGGTGGGAAGGGTCCAATCAAATCAACGTCCCACATATCAAATGGCCAAGTAGCGATCACAGGAGTTTGCTCAGTCGTAGGCAAATGAGGTAGGTTGGCAAATCTCTGACACTGGTCACATTGCTGAACGAAGTCGTGAGCGTCAGCTCTCATGTGTGGCCAGTAATAACCCAAAGTGATCAACTTGTCGGCCAAAGTTCTGGCCACCGGGTGTCCACCACAAACCCCACTATGCACCTCGTGCATTAATTGAGTGTTTTCTTGGGGGTGAATGCATCTTAAAAATGGCATAGTGTATGACCTCCTGAATAACATGTCTCCTTGAATAACGTATCTAGGAGCCTTCTTCTTGATGGCTCAAGCTACTTTCTCGTCCTCAAGGAGCTCGCCCGTCTTCAAGTATGCTCTCATTTCCTCGATCCAGCACTTGTCGTAAACCTAATTTCTCAGAGTATTTTTTACGCACTGAATTTGAACCCTTTCGTATGCTGGATGTTCGAGGTAGGGGATTGGTTTCTCGTGCGGTTCATCTGAATTAGCTAGCTTTGAGAGTAGGTCGGCCAATTCGTTGTCCTCTCGACCAATCCTCTGAATTTCCCAGAACTCCAAGTCCTTTATCAATCCTTCACCAGGTCACAGTATTTGATCAAAGTGAGGTTCAGCACCTCGTACTCTCCTCTGATTTGGTTGACTATTAGTTGGGAATCACAATATGCCATAATCTTGGTCGCCCCAAAACATTTGGCGTATTCGATGGCTGCGACCAAAGCTTCGTACTCTGCCTAATTGTTAGAAGCTTCAAACTTGAATCTCAATGCTTTCTTGTAGATCGTTCCTGATTCTGGCTCGATCAGTACAATCCCAGCTCCACTAACATTCCTTGTTGCCGACCCATCGGAGTACACCTTCCAGCAATCGTCGGGTAGACTAGTGACGGACGGGGCCTCTGCTTCCTTTCCTTTTGATTTCTCCTTTTGAACTCGTACCTCGCTATCTTCCTTGGTGAACGTCAGCTCGACCAAAAAGTCTGCCAAGGCTTGAGCCTTCAATGCCTTTCGAGGCCGATACTCGATGTCGAATTCTGTAAGAGCAATTGACCAGTTGAGTAAGCGACCTGAACTTTCCGGCTTGTGTAGGATCTTTCTCAAGGGTGTATTAGTGAGTACAACAATGGGATGAGCTAGAAAATAAGCTCGTAGCTTCCTGGAGGCTACGACCAAGGCATAAGCAACCTTCTCCGCATTATAATATCTACCCTTCACATCGGATAAAGCCTTGCTAACAAAATATACGGGCTTCTGAAGCCCTTTCTTCCTCACGAACTAGAACACCAGCCACAGATTGGTCGCCCACAGATAAATACACGAACAAAGTTTCCCCAACAATCGGGCTACTCAATAAAGGTGGAGTAGCGAGATACTCCTTGAGCTGTTGGAACGACGAATGACATTTGGCCAAAGTAATACACACACACACACACACACAAACAAATGGTTTTTGCTTGGAAGACTCGTTTTACGAGGCATTCCGGGTGCACACTAACGTCCTTCCCGGCGTGTAACGTGACCTCCGAACTCGAATCTCTCGATTTTGGGCATTTTTCAAAGTTTTGGCCCTTAAAACAAAAATGGCGTGGCGACTCCGTTTGATTTCAAAAATCGGGCGACATCATCACAGTGGCGACTCCGCTGGGGATTTTGTAAGCTTTTAAAAAAATGATATTTGGTATATTGGTGGAAATCATTAAACTTCCCGTTATCGCCTCCTAACACGAGTCGGGGATAAATTGTGGTTTAACAATCCCACGTACCGGTATCATTGTTTAAAAAAAAAAAAAGCTTTTGAGGGTCAAGCTTCCGTCCCGGCATTTGAAACCGTTTGTTTTTGTGTGTGTGTATCGGGTTTGCACATTTTTCGTGTTGTTTTGGCCGCCTCGGAAAAAGTCAAAATTTTGACTGTTGGACTCGTTGCCTTGAATTTTGAATTATATGCTTATGTGTGCATTTACTTTCAATAAAAAAAAATTCAAAAAAAAAAGAATTTCAAAAAAAAAAGAGTTTCAAAAAAAAAAAATTTCAAAAAAAAAAATCATGCATCATTCTTTTTAAGACACATGAAAAATTTCTATTTTACTCAGAAAAAGAAGATAGACTGCTTACACACTACGCGCACGTTGACCGTCTGGCTGCACACTACGTTCCTAACTCGGGGAAATCCTTGTCGCGGCCCGTTTGGTCTTATTACGCCTCTCGGTGCAAGCACAGGACTACCCAAACATCCCATGGAGCCTCGTGTCGACCATGCACTTGTCCGTGACACACTTTTGTTCGAGACCCGGTTGGTTTTTAGTTTGGTCTGTGCCATGCCCTGTCTGTGTATAGACCTTTCCTTTCAAGCCTTTGTCGGCATACCGACTCAATATCTTTCGGGGACCACTAATCGATCGAAGTCATGCCGGTTTTACGCCGCAGACTTTGACCAAGATATTGACCGGCGCCTTGACTTCGGCTCGACCGGCACAAATTATACACCGACTCCCAAAGCATGACACTGAGTCATCAAGGATTAATGGTTATTCCATGCCTAATTACGGCCTAATTGACGACAAGTCAAGATCAATTGTGGACATTCATCAGTCCAAATCATGCCGACTTTTCGTCGAGCCCTCGGACATGATCTTGACTTTTGACGTCAGCTTTGTCCATAATTTACATCGAATGCTCGTTAAGACTCGATTACCCGCCGACTTTTAGGATCGTTTTCTTTCGGTCGGTGGGACCCGCTTGCCCTATAGGATCCTCGCCCGGGCTGTCCACCCTCGGGAGGTCGAAATACGAGGTGGAATACGAGGGCTTATAGATGTAGTGACGGGGCCCACTAATCCAGGATCCAGAATAGTTTGCGAAAAAAGAAGAGCAATCTTTTCCAACCGATTAGGTTAATAAAATATGTTTTAAGTAAACTAGAACAAATAACTGCATGTTGCATGAGCCCAAGGCCCAAACACCTACCCTCCTTCATTCCCAAATCTCTGAACCCTCGTGTCTTTCCCCCCGCAGCTCCTCACAAAGCTTGGTTTCGGGCACCGGGTCACCGTTTGATTAGTTGGGAAGAGTCAAGCGCATCATCAGCTTCGCCGTTTGTTCCGACTCTGGGTTTCAGAATGTCTGCATCAGCCGGTAATGATGGGGACAATGTCACTCCGCCTCCCGGGACCCCTCAGACAGAACAACAGTGGAATCAGTTAGCCGAACAGATGAGATTACGACAGGAAGCACAACTGAATAGCCTTATGGAGGCTATCAAAAGCCATGGTTTGGCCGCCAGCCACAATCCCGATGGCACCTTCACCGTGGAAGAAGACGAGGATGCCAATCCCACTCTCGCCGCCACGATTACTCCAGGATGCCACCACCCACCTCCTATGGTACCACTACCGAACCCACGCTCCTCGATCTTCGGGTCGGCCCGGCTCCCAACCACAGACCACCGGATCCATGCAGCCCGACGGCACAAATCAGTTCACAGTTCCTCAGTGGGGACAAAGTTAGTACAAAATGCCTTCCCATGGTTGGGGATACCCCGGAATGCCACAGCAAATTGGGATCCCGCCTCAGCTTGGGACCAATCAATCCGGACTTTCGCAGCAACGGTTTGGAATGCCACCAGCTTTGGTTCGAGGCAATGGTCGAGCCCTCCTCGTAATGATGCTAGCTCATTGCTCCTCACACGGCTTCCGCAAACCCATTTCTCACTCGGGGTTCAATGGGTTACCAAGCCCCCATCCTAGTTTCATCGAATCACCGGGACCACAGTATCCTCTCGGTTATGCATCCTCGCCACAACCAGCCATGCAATTCAACAACCGGGGACAGCGGCCCGCACTTAAGCCTACTTATGGGCCTCACTCAGGACATCCAAGCCATCCGGCTACCTCAAATCCGCCTCCATCTTCTCTCGCCGATTGGAAGCCAACAACAAGTCGGCCGGGTTCTATCCCTTTGCCCAAGCTCCTACCTACACTCCCGGGGTAATTTGGGCCAAGGACGGGTTTTCACCTATGCTGCAGGGATATGGTATTCCTTCCACCAATGCACCACCAACAGCCTAGTCCTCTTCTGGCTCAAATATCGTCTCGAGCATTCCCGCTCCACCTTTGGATCCCCAATTGGCTTGGTTTATGGAGCAACACAAGGAAATGAAAGCGCGGATCGCCGAATTGACCATCAAAAGGAACACCGCTCTTCGGCCCACGATCCCGACTCAATTGTACTCGCCTCACAAGTTCGTGATGCCCAATCTCGAAGCGTTTGATGGAAGTGCGTGCCCTAAAACTCACTTGGACACCTACACTTTGGCAATGAAAGCTAAGGGATGCACAAACCGGCGATTGGTGACTACTTGATCTCTCTTTGAAGTCGTGGGCTTTGAAATGGTTTTTCCGATTGCGACGAAGCTAGGAGCTACTTGGGAACAAATTACCGGTACTTTCACGGATAAGTATAAAGACAACTTGGAATGGGAAACAAACAGAGTTGACTGCGGACAACGGTGCGGCGCCACGATGAGAATATTGGGGATTTCTATAAAGGTGGAACCCGAAGCTTAGTGAAATGGCCATTCCTCCTCTCGACGAGGAGCGATTAGACATCTTTCGGTCATGCTTGAAGCCGCATTTGAGAGCTTCCCTCGCTCACTTCCCCTACGCCGATTGCGTGCAATGGTTAATGCAGGGCTAAGTTCGAAAAGGCTTACAATCGGCCAGCGGCTGGCCGCACCCGCTGGCGATACCGGGTTTCTTCCACCTCCAACACGGCTCTGCCCAACCAAAAGGTAAAGAAGTGATTAGCTATGCGGGACAGATCGTAACAATGCCACTTCCTTTGTTCCCAAGAAACACGATGCATCCAGATCCCGGCTCCAAGACTTGAGAAACGTTGGGATGCCTTTGAGTGATATCTTCGGAGGTTTGGTGAGAGAAGGTTTGCTCCGGCCTTTGGAAAATTATCGGCCTAGAAACCCCAATGCTCCTTTGGATACCTCCAAGCATTGTGCCTTTCATCGGTACCATGGGCACTGACGGATGATTGCGTCCCCACGAAAAGGGCAATCCAAAGTTTGATTGAACAAGGGAGGTTAGAGGTGCACGAAGGGCCCAATACTATCGGTAACCCATTCCCTAGAAACAACAACCCGAATGTCAACATGGTCGAGTTTGGTGATTCGAGACTTGTGGGCATAATGGAATTTGACTCACCCCTTTGTAAGGTCGGTGGACCGACCATCGCGAGATGATGAAAATGGTTGGATTAAGCAAGAGATTGCCAAAGAAATCCTGATGGAAAGATCTGCAATAGCCCCCATCTCCAGCGTCGAAGAATAGATGCATTGTCCAACCACAAAGAGCGGCTAGAGTAGGGGCTACCTATCTTTAAAATAGTCTTTTAAGTCAACCTTCGTAGGTTCTAGTACTTTTCTTTCACCTAAGTCCTTCCTGGACATTTGTCGTTGTAGTCCATTTTGGACATAGTAGTTAAATGTCTAACTTTTAATATAAGTCTTTTTTCTTTTCTTGCTAGACTCGAGACATCACTTGCACACCCACGTTACACTTAATTGAAATGGTTTTATCCTAGATGATCACTTGTGCTGCTCAACCACTAATTCTTTGAGATGATTAATATTTAAATTAATCGGAGTGAGAAAATCAATTGATATCCTTCTCAAATTGGGGCTTACCAACTCCCCATCTTGCATCTCATATGCTCACATCCCTTTCATCATCATCCTCTCGTTGCTCGATGAATTTGCATGGATCTTTTCTCATTTAAAGCTTAAGCAAGCAATGAAGACTTAATTTAGTTTAGGTCATCCGGTAAGGATTGCGGTCGAAGCCTTTCACCCGTAGGAAAGCCATTACCTTACCCTCACCAAACAATATCCTTTCATTTCAAGATCGGCATGTTTTGAAACCCTGTTTAGCCATCACCTTTGCTCCTTATTGAGAGAAGTCCAAGCAACGCTAAAGAAGTTAGCTTCGAGAGTCAGCGAGGCATAAAATGTTCAAGTTGTAAAGGAAGGGTTTTAAAATCCTCGCAATTCAGCAAAAATCCTCAACGTCTCAGGAGGCTCTTCAAAAAAAAAAAAAATAGAAAAATTCAAGCAAGAACTTCAAAAAAAAGAGGACCGTCGATCCTCACAATTCAGCAAAAGTCTCCGACTTCTCAAGAAGCTCTCCAATGATAAAAAAAAGAGCCCGAATCCTCGCAAGTTCGCAAAAGTTGTCGATAGCTTGGACTTCCTCTCACCATTACCTTAAATCAATCCCAAGCCATCCTCTCGATTTTAGAGGATACTCCCATTACCCTCGCCTTTGGTCAAAGTCAAAATTTGACCTCTCATTCTTAGAGGTAATCAATCTTTCCCGCCATAGATTTCCCAAACACATCCCTGCAAGCCAACCTCTCATCATTAGAGGTTCAGTCAGCAAAAGGCCCAGCTGAAATTACCCGGATCCGAGCAGGCTTCGCAGCCCCGGCATCTGGCGTCTTTCGCGTTGGGGCGACGTGTCTCGCCGTTTTTTGTTTTTGTAGAGTCGCCACGCCGTTTTTATTAAGCCCAAAACATTGAAAAAGGCATCGCTTAAAGATAATTTTAAAGCTGTTTTTGTGTGATGAGATTTTGAGTTCGGAGGTCGATGACTCCCGGGAAGAGAATATTAGAATATTAGAGCTCACCCGAGTAGCCTCGTAAACGAGTCTTTCGGATACCTAATATCCTTTAAATGTTGTGTGTGTGTGTGTGTGCTTTTAAAAATGCATCTTTGTATCGGATGTCTACATTGTATGCTATGTATGGAAATGTATTGAAATAGTATAGGAAGGAAGCCTTACCAATGTTGGTTCGTGTCCGTCTTCCGCCGGGGAATAGTGTTTGAGGTCGGAGTAGCGTTCCGCACGGATCGGGATTGCCGGGAGGGACCGGTTGTCTCGCGGACAGAGTTTCGGCGTGAGTTGAGGTTGTAGGCTACGTTCGGGCAGAGGTTCGGCGTGCGTGGGGATCGTCGGGATCACTCGGGCAGAGGTTCGGCGTGCGTTGTGGTGGCGAGAGTCACTCGGGCAGTAGTTTCGGCGTGATTTGGGATCGTCGGTTTGACTCGGAAAGAGCCGGACACCGTGGAAAGACTGTGCAAGGCCTCGGAGTACCACGAGGGGCCTCAAAGTACCTCGAGAGTGCCTCGGGGCAGCGCGGGAGCGTCTCGGGAGCGCTCGGGGAGGCTTCGGAGCACCACAAGGGAGCTCGGAAGGCCTCGGAAGGATCCGAAAGGGGCCGGGAGTGCCTCGAGAGGACTTAGAGGGGAGCCAGAAGGCTAAGGGAGGAAGAGAGAAGAGGGAGGTGTGTCAAAATGAGGAGGGGGAGCCCTCTATTTATAGTAAAAATTTCGGAGCAAAGAGGTCCGTACGGACCTTCTTGGTTATCCAGAATTTTGGATTTCCTCGATTTGAGGAAATGCAATGATGGTGAATATTACGGAATGATGATGTCCCCATGCAAGAAGGTCCGTACGGACCAACTCAGCATGCAAAGAGGTCCGTACGGACCAACCATGCATTTGGGTAATCATTTCTTCCGGGATTTGAGGGAATATTGTGGACTTTAAGGGGATTTAGTAATCATTGAAACAAAGAGGTCCGTACGGACCTTAATTGCTTTCCCAATTTCCTGAAAATTCCCAAAAGGTCCTTTTGTCCCTTTTTATCCCAGGAAGGCTCCTCCCTTGGTTTGGTTGGGGGTTTGAGAGGGTTTTGAGAGGGTTTTGAGTGCCAGAGGTCTCCGAGACTGCGTTGATGAGTCTCGCGGTGTTTCCCGTGTGTTTGAAAGGGGTGATCCAGATTGGGGTACTTACGAAGCCCCTCGACGACGTCACTTATGAAAGAAGTGGGGTCGCCGATAAGATAAGGGTCCTAATCTGGATCGCGTGCTGGGAGAGGAAGTGACCGTGAGGGTCAATGTGAGGACGTGGTGGTGTCCTTTTGTGTGACCATTTAGGTCAATAGGCTGGACCCTGTGATAGGATTCCTACGTATCCCTGGCGGGAATCAAGCACAGTCGTAGTTCGGGTGTGGGGTGAGTGTTTGTGAATGCGGGTGTGGTGGTGCCCTGAAGTGTCGTGTGACCGCCGAGGTCGGTGGTAAGGACGTGGTGGTGTCTGGGTGACCAGTATAGGTCGATGGGAAGGACGTGGTGGGGTCCTAGGTGACCGTATAGGTCGATGGCCGGACCTGTGATAGGATTCCTACGTATCCCCGGCGGGAATCAAGCACAGTCGTAGTTCGAGGTCGTGAATTTGTGAGTGTATGTGGGCGTGGTGGTGCCCGAAGTGTCGTGTGACCGCGAGGTCGGTGATAGCTGACGGGGTGGTGTCCCTGGGATGTGGTGACCGCCGAGGTCAATTGTGAGGACATGGTGGCGTCCCGGGATGGAAATTTTATGATTTTCCTAATCGGGTGGTTTAAGGCCTTCCGGGGGAGATAGAGTGAGGACTTGAATCGTCTTCGATTGCGGTTGGTGCCACGCCGGAGGACTTTCAATCGTCTTCTGGCGGTGGTTGGTGCCACGCCGGAGGACTTTGAATCGTCTTGGCGGCGGTTGGTGCCACGCGGAGGACTTTGAATCGTCTTCCGGCGGCGGTTGATGTTACGCCGGAGGACTTTGAATCGTCTTCGGTTGCGGTTGGTGCCACGGCTGGAGGACTTCAATCGTCTTCGCGGCGGTTGGTGCCACGCCGGAGGACTTTGAATCGTCTTCGGCGGCGGTTGGTGCCACGCCGGAGGACTTTGAATCGTCATCCGGCGGCGGTTGATGTAATGCGCGAGGACTTTGAATCGTCTTCTAGCCGCAGCTTGATGTAATGCGCGAGGACTTTGAATCGTCTTCTAGCCGCATTTGATGTAATGCGCGAGGACTTTGAATCGTCTTCTAGCCGCTTTGATGTAATGTGCGAGGACTTTGAATCGTCTTCTAGCCGCATTGTGGAGGCGTGGCTCGCGTAGATGCCTTTGTGTTTTGCATTGAGTAGAAGGTTGGACTTACGATGCCTTTGTGTTTTTGCAAGGATGACGCCTATGATTGCTTCACCATTTGGCATTTAGGCGCTTTGTGCCTGGGACTTGACTGGAGGTGCTCCTTCGTGCTTGTTTGCCGTTGAGTGGGGCAAGGATGACGGCCGGTGATTGCTTCACCATTTGGCATTTTGGAGGCGCTTTGTGCCTTGGGACTTGTACTGGAGGTGTTGGCTCCTTCTTGTGCTTGTTTTGCAGTTGAGCGGGCAAGGATGATGGCTTCTGGCCGGGATATGCAGCCTTGTATGACTTCCTTTTGACTTGTTGGGGAGGAGCTCGGGCTTACTTTGATGGCCGGTGCTTGCGTTGCCGTTGAAGTGGGCGAAGTTCGGGCTTACATCTGACTGCCGGTGCTTGAATTGTTGGGGATGCGTGACCTTGTAGGGGCCCTTTTCGCATTGGGAAGATGACTTGGACCTCTTGAGGGCCAGTGGTTGAGTTGTCGTTGAGCGTTTGGAGGCGTCTTGCGCCTTGATATTCGTGCTGGGAGGTGTTGGCTCCTTCTTGAATTGCCGTCGGGCGTTTTGGTTGAATTGCCGTTGAGCGTTTGGAGGCGTCTTGCGCCTTGATATTCGTGCTGGGAGGTGTTGGCTCCTTCTTGAATTGCCATCGGGCGTTTTGGTTGAATTGCCGTTGAGCGTTTGGAGGCGTCTTGTGCCTTGGGATTCGTGCTAGGAGGTGTTGGATCCTTCTTGAATTGTCGTTGAGCGGGCGGTGGTTGAGTTGCCGTTGAAGTGGGCGAGGACCGGTCTTACGCTGACGGCCAGGGATTGAATTGCCGTTGGAGTGGGCGAGGACCGGTCTTACGCTGACGGCCGGTGGTTGAATTGAAGGGTTAGGGACCATTCTGCACTTGGATTTGCTGGAAAAGGCCTTAGGATGCCCGGGGGCAAAGATTATAAGTGGCAGAAAGTAATTTGGCCACCTTGCAGAAGAGGTCCGTACGGACCAACCTGGTTGCAAAAGAGGTCCGTACGGACCACTTTGGTTTTTTACAGCTCCTGATTTTGACCGGGTTTAAATTCCGAGGCAACCTCTTCATTTCCCATTTCCAGTGCGTGAACCAGCGAGAGAGAAAGAGAGAAAACTCCATTTTTGTCCAAAATCTTCCATTTTTCTTAGCTTGAATTGCTTGCAATGGCGGAGGGATCTCGAAGGAGTCGTCGTCAACGCAGTCAAGAGGTGGTCGAGCAACGGATGGAGCTCCAAAGGAATTGGATTTCGTTCGTTCCATCTTCGAAGAACCCGGATGTCTTGTATCCGAATCCGGAGGTGCACAATCGTCGCTCTACGAACGTCGGGGAGGTAAGAAATCGTCGCTTTTGATTCCACTGCTTTCGAATTTTTGAATGCTAGAACTAGGTTTTAGTTTTTCGCATTTTCGAATTTTTTGTTATTTTTTTTTTATGCCTTTTTTGTGAAATTCTTGATGAATTGTTGAAAATGGACATGTGAAAATTGTGGGTATGTGTATTTTGTGCAGAAATGTGTAGATTAGCTTTTATTTGTGAAAATAAAGTGCTTCTCTAATGAAATGCATGCTTTGGTGTGTTGTACCGTATGCTATTTATGTATGTACATTATGAGAAAAATTATCGTGTAGTGATAATTTTTGTGAAAAAAATGTGACATGTGCCGTGTTTTGTGACGGGTTATATGTGAAAGTGTGTGCCGTGTAGGGACAGATTTTTTTTGAAAAATGTGTTATGCATATGTGTCGTGCCGTGTGTGCCATGTTTTTGGGTGACGGACTTTGTGGGGAAAATATGTGCAATATGTGCCGTGTTTTTGTGACGGGTTATATGTGAAAAATATGTGCAATGTGTGCCGTGTTTTGTGACGGGTTATATGTGCCTTTGTTTTATATTAAGTACTGTGATTGACGACCTTTCTTGTGTTTACCTCGCAGGATGCGGGGCTTATGGCCGGGAAGGCCAAGGATGAAGACTCTGGGGGTCGCTCGAGGTCATTGTTGGCTGAGCCGTGGCACCGGATGCACGATATTTCGTGGACGGTAGGCCGAGTCCTAGTGAGGCTCGGTCTACGCTCGGCTCCGGGGTGTCTCGCCGAGAACCCGGCCGGAGTTTCGATACGAGGAAGAACAAGAGCGTCTTCCTTGGCCTTCACGAGTACCGGTGGTGGATACCACCCACACCTTCCACCCGAGCCGAGGAGAGGTGACGGTGACGCCGACCAGGCTTTGCCGCGATTACGGGCTTTCCTTCAAAGGAGGGCCGGTACGGTGGAGGGATATGATCTCCGATGTGGTCTTGGTGAGCCGCTGGGCTTTGAGCCTCGTCCTCAGGGGCCTCGGGCATGCGTATAGTGACTTGGAGTCAAGATTACGGCCGATGTGGGCCTACATCCGGGTGCAGAAGCCGGCAGTGTGTGGGCCGGAGCAGCGCGCTCCTTTTTGTGGTATGCACTTTCCGAGACTTTGTTCTCGAACCACGCGATCGGCTCCCTTTGCTCTATTGGAGAGCTTGATTGACTGGATAGGGTCTGCGACATTGCTTGGGGCGAGCGAGCTTGGGCCGAGCTCTACTTCTCCTTGGACCGGTTTAGCGGGGTGGCGCGTTGGCTGTTTCTTTTGCTCTGGAGGTATGAGTTTATTCTTTGTTTTTGATTTAGCAACTTGTCTTTTCTCCGTTTTCTTTTGCACCGAGCCTTCTCTGTTTTTGTCACAGTGTGGTTTTATGAGGTTTTCGGTGCTTCCCGTGGGATAGAGATCCGGGCCGTTCTTTGCGTACCCGCTATGCTAAATTTGGGCTCGTACGGCGAGGAAGATGAGGACCAGGGGAAGCTCACCATCGCCACGGGGGATGTGCAGGAGCGTCTGGAGAGGATAGCCGGAGGGGTTCGTCTTGTTCCCTTGGGCTCGGTATGAGGGGATGAGTTTGAGGGGCTCCCAGGAGTGACAGCGGCGGAAGATGCCGCGGGGCTTGACTTGTGACGTCATGTACACTGGGAGCGGGTCTTCCGGGCAAAGATGGCCTGGTGTGCTTCCCGTGGCTCGAGGGACCCTCCCTTTCGGGATGCTTGATTCCGGGACATGGACGTGCTCGATTTCGAGAGGTACCTTGGCGGTGTCGGCGAGGAGTTCATCTTGTATGGAGAGGAGTACGGGGCCTTCGTGAGGAGGAAGCCGAGGACGCCGCAGTTCGGCGCGGGAGAGAGAGGCTGGCCCGCAGTGCTCCCGAGAGGTTCCGATGCCGGGACCGGATTTCACGTACGTCCGCGGGGACGGATCGAGGAGGAGTGTGCAGCCGTTCGGAGCGTGCTCCCCGCCGCATACAGAGAGTGGACCCCAGATAGATCGGTGAGTGTGCTTACTCTTTTCCATCTTGGCATCTTTTCTCGCATTTTCTCTTTTGTTGTTGAGTATAACTGTATTGCCGAGCGTTTCCTTGGGTCGCTTGTTGGTGCGAGTCCCGGGAGAGCTTATGATATGTTGACTCGCCGTTACGTGGCGATGAGGTCGTTTGCGAAGAAGATGGCTTCGAAGATATCTTGCCGGTCTTCGCGACGCGTGCGCCGTACGAGCCTATGCCTTCGAGGCACTCTCAGACGTTCCTCCGCCTAGAGCCGAGCCGGAGCCGCAGCAGAGGGACCTTTGAGGGGGCGGCATAGCATGGATGCCGGACGTCTTCGGGAGGCTGCAGGGCCTTCGAGGGAGCAGACCCTTTTATCGGTTCATGCCCTCCGCATGGCGCACAGGTGAGGTTCCTCGAGCCTTCTTTCTTTGATCCTTTCGCCGGATTTGATCCTTCCGAGTACTTTTCGTGGGAGCCTCGGGCGGGTGCTCGGTATTCGGCGACGAGGATGTGACGACGGCGAGTTCAGGGATGCCCGACTTTTCTTTGGAGGACCTCGGCGAGGATGATGATGCTGAGGATTCTGATTAGTATTCATTTGCTTTCCCTCTTTTCATATCCCTCTTTTTTTGTTTAGCAACAGACATTTGATATTCCTGTAATAAAACACTCGTATTTGCGCGGCAAACAGTATTTTATTTTAAGATGTAATGTCTTTTTTGTGATTCCCGGGATTTGTCCTAGAAATGGTTGCTATTATTATTTTTATTTTTGTACATGCCACGTGAGCCGAGTGTGTTTGTGGGTAGTGTATGTTTGCGGGAATGGCTTTGGCCGTGTTTGGGCGGTTTGGAGCAAGGTTTCTTGAGGACAGTGGCTTTATGCTTGTTCTTTGGGGAAATGGGTTCTGTTTGCAAGGAGGTCCGTACGGACATACTTAACATGCAAAGAGGTCCGTACATACCAACCTTGCTTTTGGGAAGGACATAAATGCATTACGGTGTCTCCGGTTCTTCCTCATTTCCCCATTTGCGACCATTTTCGAGCTTTCTTCCCCATTTTCTCTAGGAACCTCCATTTTTGCCATGGATTCTTCGTACGTCCCTAGAATTTTGCCGAGGCTTTCGCAGAGAGGCAAGCACACTTCCTTGAGCCGAAAAACGTGGATGCGGCGTCGTATGAGGCATCGAGACGGGCTTTCGAGGTAAGGTTTCGTCTTTGCTCGATTTGGTCTTTTAAGGAGTTGGTTCTGATTGGGATTTGTTGCGGTGCCGCGAAGTTAAGGATGTTAGGAGGCACGTGTCTTGTTTCTCCTATAATGAAATGGTGCCCACTTTTGAGGATTTTCGGGCTTTGATTGGAGGACCGGAGGTGGAGGCCATCTCGCTTCCTTTGATTGGTGGTCTTTGTGGTGAGCGTGAAGCTTGCGGACTTTCTTCGTACTTCGTTGGAAGAAGTGCAGGGGCATGATCCTTGATTCGGGTCATATCGACATTTACGAGAGCTGCCGGAGCGGTTCATGGTTGATGAGAGTGACGTCTCTTGGGACGCATTTGCCTTGTGTACGATAACGACGCTCTTCATGGTCGCTCACTTGGCATTTGTGATGGGGCTTTGCTAGATGTGGTAGGGCCTTTGCGAGCTGGAGAGGATATTGTCCCGTTGGTGCCGGGAGACTCTTCATGGTATCGACCATCCGGCAACCGGGGATCGGTTCATGAGAGGGGAAGCCCCGCTTTGCTCACCTTGTGGCTGCGAGAGAGACTTCGAGCCATGCCCGAGGCTCCGACGTCGTTTAGCCCGTGGTCGTTTGCTCGCCGACCTCTTGTGTTAGATATGGATCGACCCGCCCGGGAGAGATGGATGGCACCTTGGTACGCATCAAATCGAGTGGTGGGTTCCGCGGTGGAGGATCGAGACTAGGAGGATCTTGCGGGGAGGGTCCTACGTTGTCGAGTTCCAGGTTTGTCTTGGTCCTCCTTCTATATTCCGTCGCTTGTTGCCGGCGGTTTGGGATGAAGCAGGAGCCTTTGTTGGGGCAGGATGATCTTGCTACTTTGCGGAGATAGCTCCTCTTTGTATGGCGGCTTCAGTGCCTTCTTGTATTTTACGAGGGTATGGAAGTATTCCGCTTTCCCTCTGTGGTACTCCTTAGACGTCGGGGAGCGTTGTATTGACGACTCGGTATCCGGCCCGGTATGAGCGGCGTGTTGGGCAGTCCCAGTGGTCTTGGAGAGCGGGCGTGTAGCGATTCCTGGGACCGGTTGCCGTAGCGGCTATTGTGCCTTAGGAGTTCGAAGCACAGTCCGACCCTTTGGATGTGACGGGAGACACTTTGTTTGACTACGAGACTAGAGTTGACCGACCGGCCGACAGGAGAGGTCCTCTTTTACAGACTCGCAGGAGGAGATCCGAGCCGAAGCACGGGCGAATGAAGCCCCGAGAGCTACTGGATTGTTTGACTCTACGGGGAGGACCCCGATCTCGGATCGAGAGACGCAAAGTTGGTTCACGTGAAGCGAAAGAAGACTCGCCGGGGACGAGGGAAGAAAGGAAAGAATGGCGAGGGGACAAGCGCGAGATGGCGCGGAATGACCTCCTAGGTATCCATTCATTGCATTGCAAACACATTATTAGTTAAATGTATTAAATTTGTCTTTTAGCATGTTGTGAACTTGAGAGTAGACCGTGCTTGAACTCATCAAGAAATGTTGTAACCGTTAGTGATTTGTGATTTACTTTTAAAGCTTTGTCAAGACGCAAGATCTCTTGTTTGCCTTTGCTTACATTTGTGCACTTTGTCGGCGTCCATCTTTGGACTTTTACATTGCATTTGCGGGACGATGCAGGCCACGACGGCAATCCCCTTTGCTGAGGCTTGGTCAGTGCTTGGCCGAGAGGTTGAATGCTCCCTTGACAAGTCGTTCGACGGTCTTTTCGCAGCCTTCCTTGCCTCTTGTTGGCGTCGGGCTCTTGATCTCAATTTCGCGGCTTACGCTTGAGCTTCTTTTATTTATTGTTTTTTTTTGTGAGCCCTTGCTCGAGCTCTTTTTTTTTTGTTTTTTTTTTTTTTTTGTGAGCCCTTGCTCGAGCTCTCTTTTTTTTTATTTTTGAAGCGCATGAGGGCGAAGACAAGCCTGGCTTGGAAGCGCACGAGTGGTCGTTTGATCCGAGTGACCCTCGGATGTCCTTGGATGTTGCCGCGCCGTTTTGACTTGGTCAAGGTGACTCAGGGCGTGTTTCTTGAAAAGTGCGTAGCTTGATGGAGGTCTTGTTTGACATTCAAACTTTTGGTTTTTTTGAGTGTTTTTAAATCGGACCAATTAAGGTTGCCTACGTTCCCCCCAGACTAGAGGGCTCAGGTCTGCGTAGTTCGACACTACAAGGAGTGCCAAGAGATTGATGGGTGATCTTCTTTAGGCGAAGTATCTGCGAAGTTTGCTTCCGTTGATTGGATTCATGAAGGGATTGCCGTCTAGGTCTGTCAGCTTCATGGCACCTCCGTAGAAGATCTTTTGAACCACGAAAGGGCCGATCCATGTTAGTTCCCACTTTCCCAGTGGGTTGGTTCGAGTGGGAGGCTTTTCTTTGAGTACAAGGTCACCTTCCCCGATGTCTCGGGATTTGACTTTCTTGTCGAAAGCTCTAGCCATCCCGCTTTGATAGGCTCGGACGTGTTCCATGGCCTTTGGGCTTGTCGCTCGTCTAGCGAGCCAATTCGTCATGTCGGCCGAGCCATTCGACTTCGTTGATGTCATTTTCCAGCGGTACTCGGAGTGAGGGAATTTCCGGCTCGATGGGAAGGACTCGCTTCCATCCCGTATGTCGTGGCAAATGGGGTTTCTCCCGTGGGTGTTCGACCGATGTGCGGTAGCCCCAAAGTGCAAGGTGCGGCTTCTCGGGCCAATCTCGTCCTCGGGTGGTCATTTTTCGGATGATCCGTTTGAGGGTTTTGTTTCGGCCACGGCGCCGTTTGTTTGTGGCCGGTAGGGAGAAGATTTGTGACGTGTGATCTTGAATTCAGCCATGCAGCCGAATTCCCTTCGAAGTGTGAGCCGTTGTGCGATATGACCTCATTTGGGATGCCGTATCGGCATATGATGTTTTCCTTGAGGAAATGCGCGACCTTCTTGGAGGTGAGTACCTTGTAGGACTTGGCTTCGACCCATTTGGTGAAGTAGTCGATGGCTACTAAGATGAACTCGTGAGCGTTGCGCTGGCGGAGCGATTTTCCGATGACGTCAATTCCCCAAGTGGCAAAGGGCCAAGGTGTAGTCATGCAAGAGAGATCGTGAGGAGGTAGATGATTGAGGTTGGAGAACCGTTGGCACTTGTCGCAGCCTTCGGACAAAGTGGATGCAATCCGCCTCCATGGAGATCCAGTAGTAGCCCATCCTGAGAATGATTTGCATCAGGGCTCTGGCGTTCATGTGGGGACCGCAAGCCCCATTGTGGACTTCGTTCATGAACTTGCTTGCTTCTTCTTGGCTGACGCAGCGTAGGAGTGGCCCGTGGTAGCGTTTCTTGTATAGCATGTCCCCGAGGATGACGAAGTGAGAGGCAAGGCGTTTTAGGGCCATGATGCTCTTGGTTTTGACCCCTTCTGTGTGTGGGTCTCCCTTGTTCATGAAGGTGGTTTCCCCGTTCTTGAGGTATGGGAAGATCTGGTTTGTGCTGGAAATGGCGTCGGACTTGCGTCTCTTTGGCTCTTCAGCGATCTTGCAAATCGTTGTGATTAAAACCTTCTCGGCAGCTTGGGCCCGGTTTTTCTCTCGTTTGACAACATGCTTAAAGATGTGCTTAATGTATTGTTCGTTTAATGTGTCTGCTTCTTTATCAAGTGAATCGTTATTAACTGTTTGTGTGTTAGTTAATTTATCAGTTGTTAAAGATGCAATGAGAGGATACTCGGAAAGATCGAAGCATTCATTAAGAGCATACGGAAATACATTATTGGCAATGAGTTCGTAATCTTCTGGCATGAGGCCATCAGATGACTCGAGAGACTCAAATTCAAAGCTAATGGACTTAGGATGAGTTTTGACACTAGACTCTAGGACTCGAGGGGTCAGACCAAGTTGTTCGATCATGTCCTTTTTGCTGGCAGTGGGTCCGGAGAAGGTGGCCCAGTTATTGAGTGGCAATGAGCTTGATAGGAGATGGGGCTTGAAGGGCTTTGTGTCACCGTTCCCGATCATTGCTATCACAGAGTTATCAGAAACAAAATCGATTAGATCTGGCATCTCGATTTCTTCTTTGAAGAGCAGGTGGAGCAGTGGTTCGTCCCAAGCATCGTCTGCGGAGTCTTTTGCTTTTGTCTTGGGCATTAGTAGCTCGAATGCAGACTCGTCCCGCTTGTTGAAGGCAGGAGTGTTGACAGAGAGTTTTTCGAATTCTTCCGCCAAAGAGGAGTTTTTCGAACCAAAATTCATTGTGAATAGTGGTGGTTGTGGATCCGGCGGGGGCGGTGTGTCGAGGAATGCTCTTCGGACAGATTTGGCTTGAGGCCTACGAATCTTGCCAGGTTCTGCCGGAGCTTGTCCATGGTTGTCGGCCGGCTTTGTTTGGCGCCGATCGCTCTGTTCCCTTTTACGGATCTCCTTCAGTTGCCGGCCTTCTTTGTGAAGTACTTGCTCATGTCGAAGCCTGTAAGGACGAAGATTGGAGATTGCGTGCAAGCCTCTTTTGTTATACGTGGAGCGTTTTCGTGCGGCTCACTTGTCCTCCGCAATGTGTTCGGGAGTAGGAGAGTATCCCAGGCCGTGAAGGGTATTCTGTTCTTTGATATTGATGATCCGTTGAGTGCCACGATGGCGTTTTCCCAAACCGAGCCCCGGATGTAGTTCATGTGCTTCATCATTTTCATCGGGGAGGGATCTTGTCCCAAATCAAAGGCGGTCTATGTGGCACACTTGGGCCTTTGGGCTTTCGATGGTGAACCCTGTTAGCATCATGCCATCATCGTCGGGTTTGATTTCTAAGACCGGGACGCCGTTTGTTTCGGTCCTTTCGTTGACTATGCTATCACCGTAGATGATTGTAAGATCCGTTCCTTGGACGAACTTTACGCACTGATGAAGAGTGGATGCCACCCCATTGATCTGGTGTAGCCAAGGGCGTCCCAAAATGGCAGTGAATGTGATTGGGATGTCGATGACTTGGAAATCTGTCGGGACCATTTGTTTTCCAAACCACAGGTTCAAGGTGGCTATTCCCAAGACTGGGCGGGATGTTGAGTCGTATGCCTTGATTGCCTGAGTCGAGGGTTTTAGATCAGTTGCTTTGATCCCTAGCAAATCCATCATTTTGGCTGGAAGTAGAGGTGCCCATCCGGTTCAAACCGCCGGTTCCGGTTCCGAACCGGCGGTTCACGGTTCCACCAAGCATTGAACCGAAACCGGCCCGGTTTGTCACGGTTCCGGTCCCGGTTCCGAACCGGCCGTACGGTTCCGGTTCCGGTTCTAAACCGGTTAATTTCAAAAAAAAAAAAAAAAAAAAAAAAGATTTGGGCGGTCGGCTTAGAAGGGCCGAAATGACTAGGGCGGTCGCCCGAAGTGTCCGATCCTTCAAAAAAAAAATTACAAGTTAAATTCTTAACAATTTACGTTAAGTTTTACAAAAAAGTTAATTTTTTGCAAAAAGTCATATAAAAACTTAACTTTTTTTGAAATAAACGAAAGTATATAAAAGAAAAAGGAACGGTACCCTTAAATTTTATTAATTAAAATAAAATTACAAATGAGGGGGACAACCAACCTTACCCTTTTATAAATAAGGGGGGACATTTAGGAGCCTTTACCTCGACCTAACTATTACAATTAAATAAAAATAAACCTAATCTATAATCTAATCTATAAAATTACAATTAATTAACCTAATCTAAAGTCTAAAGAGCGGCGTAGTTCATTCGGCTTCGCTCCCGATGTATCTTCATCAAAGGCCTCCTCCTCCTCGGAACTACTTCTTTTATCTTGAAGTCGTAGTTCGGCTCTATGCCAATCGCCGAGCAACATTTGATATTCTAAATTATATGGAGACAACCTTGACCTTCGATCGGATAAGACATTTCCTCCTACACTAAATACTTCTTCTACGGCAACTTGCGGTTGAGGCGGGAGCGGCTAGGATCTCCTTTGCTATCAATGATAGAATAGGATAGTTGTTTGCCCTTCGTGCCCACCACTTTGCAATATCAAAATCGTCTATAGGCTCAAAAGAAGTGGTTAAATAATTTTCAAGTTCAATATAAGTGGAGCCACCTCGTTGACGTTTTGAGTTCTAGAACTAATTAAATTATCTATAAAGTTAAAGGGATCGCTATCTTCGTGAGAACTACCACCTACATTTTCACTACTAGGAGGATAAACAATATTACCAAAAAGATCATAATATTCTCTATAAAGTTCATATACAATTTTTTAGTCTCAATTACAACGTCTTTTGCCTTTGGGATAGGTCTATCTAAAAACAAATCAAAGCCGGTGGGAAATAGATTCTTATAATAATAATCTAGTATTTGTTCTAAACCATCTTCTCTTATCCTAGGATCTAATAGTTTAGCTACTAAAAACAATGGGGGAATGATCAAAAATATTTAAGCCATTTTGTTCTCATCTTGTTAATACATTCACCTAAAATTTGATCATCTTTAAAATGCATAAATATGTAACTAATTTTAGCGGCGTGTTCTATAACTAACGGTGAAGTGGGATAGTAAGAACCGGATAATTGTACGGTAGCATCTTTAAAAACTTTCAAAATTTTCTTTAAATTATTACAAATATCCCATTGATGGGGCAATATTATAGTTGAATACTCTATTTGTTGAATAAACTGACACAATAGTTCACGAAAATCATAAGATTCGGATAACATTTTATAAGTGGAATTCCATCGATTTGGAACATCTAGGGAAAATCTTTTAGGTGGGATATTATTTATTTTACAAAATCTAATCCACAATTTTGTTACACTATGATTTCTCATTATATAAGCAAAAACTTCCTTAATTGGGGCTACATGTTCCTTTAAAGTTGTTAAACCATCTTGCACACACAAATTTAAAATATGACATATGCACCTAACATGAAAAAATTTACCACCAATAGATGGTTGACAAATATCAATGAGTGATGGTAGACTAGCGAGTATTATTTGCGGCATTATCAAATCCAATTGAAAAAATTTTGTGAACTAATCCATATTCTTGTAAAACATTAGCAATTTTACTACAAATATTTTGAGCGTTATGAACGGTATCAAAAGATTTATATGCAATTAATCGTTTTTGTAATTTCCAACTAATATCAACCCAATGACATGTAATTCCTATATAGCTATGAGTTTGCCAATGGTCACTCCATATATCGGCACATATTGACAATTTTTGGGGTAAATCTTTAAACGTATTAATTAAAGTTAATTTTCCTTGTAGATATTGAGCTTTAGTATCACGAGTACTTGTATTTTTATTAATTTCTTTAGCCGCGGGATTTAAACAAAGTTGTGCCATATGAGACCATAATCTATCATTAGTAAAATTAAAGGGTAATCCTTTAAAGATATTTTGCCATTTCTTTTCTATACGTTGAATTATCAAATTTAAATAATTGCGAAGACGTACCTTGTGATGATCCCGTAAATCCTTGTAGTTGTGTTTGATCTTGGGCATCTCCAACTTGATCGGGGTGCCTTGTCGTCAAGTGTCTTTTAAATGTCCCATAACCACCTCCATGGGTAAAGGCAAATTTTTGAGGGCAATGGTTGCAAGAAACGGTGTATTGGTTGGTACCTTCAATTGGCACTTTTGAAAAGTGCACGGTCATGATGTCCGACCTTCCCGTGGTTCGACCTCCTCGTCCTCGACCTCGACCTCGGATTTGACTTTGACCACCCTCGCGCTTCACTTTGGGTTTGAGTGGTTTGAGTGTTACTCCCTTCGGTATGACCATGATCACCCATTGGAAATGTTGTATCAACTTCATCATCGCTCAAATTAAACGTTTCTTGTGGTAGAGGTTGAACATTAAGATTGCCCAAATGGAATCATCGGCGGGGGAAAAATGGATGCGAACTTGATACATTCTTTCCCTTATCGCCACGGCCGCCACGAGATGAAGACATTTTTGGTGAAAAGATGAATTTATGTGAAAAAGAGAGTAAGTAATTTGAGAGTTTGAGACTTGAGAGATTGAGATGAGAGAGAGATTTGAGTCTTTGAGAGATAGAATAGAGAGAAAGAGAGTAAGTAATTGAGAATTTGAGAGTTTTGAGACTTGAGAGTTGAGAGAGAGTAGTGAAAAAAATAAAGGGAGGGGGAGGGTATTTATAGGTTTGAGAGAAAAAGAAAAAAAAACGTTTTAGGGACCAAAATAAAAAAAAAAACCGTTTTAGGGACCAAAACGATTAAAAATATTTTTTTTTACATTTTAGTCTTGACCGTTATTTAACGGTCATTAAACATGGACCGTCGGATCAAGAAATGGACGCACTGATCATCTAGCCGTTGGCGGTTCGGTTCGGTTCGTGAACCGCGGTTCGGTTCCGGTTCCGATTCCTGAACCGGCGGTTCACCGATTTTTGAAATCTTGAACCTTAACCGGACCGGAAAACCGCCGGTTCGCCGGTTCAGCCGGTTCACGGTTCGTCCGGTCCGGTTTCCCTCCGGTTTTTATCCGGTCCGGTTCCGGTTCGACCCGCCGGTTCGGAACCGTTTGGGCATCTCTAGCTGGAAGGACGTTCATGGATGATCCCCCATCTACCAACACCCGAGGGAGACGGCGCTCGTCCAGTTGAACTGTTATGTAGAGAGGCTCGTTGTGGTCAGCCCCAAATTTTGGAAGATCGAGCTCGTGAAGGTGATGATATTCTTTGTAATTGACGTTGCCAATCATCCGAACCGCTTCATCGTGTGTCACCGTGATGGGAACCATGGTGCAGGCCAGGCTTTCTTCCAACTTGAGCTTGTGCGGATAAGATGAAGTGAGTAAGGACCAGAGTGAGATGTTAGCCTGAGCGCGCTGAGCCGTGTCAAGACAGTGATCTTCAACCTTTCGGGGTCCAAGGTTTCGCCTTTCTTTGGCGTAGGGCCCCTTTTCAATTCGTGGCTCGTATGGCCGGGCCTTTTGTCCGTCCGTGGAGGATTCACTCGGGATTTGACCGAACGTGTCGAACAATCACCTCTGGACTTATGGTTTTGCTTGTCTCTCCTATTTACGTAGTGGGAGGAGCCTGATTGGCGTAAGGCCGCATCGCGCATTTCAATTCGGTCACTGTCATGGCTTTTACCGAAGCATCAATAGTGGCTTTGAGATCTTCCCAAGACAGGGGTTGGATTATCTGGACCTTCGGGCCTTCGGTGGCGGTGCGAAGCTCGTCCCAGTGATCATGGAGCAAACATTGCCGTGGCCCCGTGCGTAACTAGGGCCGGGGAGATTTCTTGGAGTAGATGACATAGTAGTCAAACTTTCTTGAGGGTTCTCCAAGGGTTCCGACCGTGGGATCACCAGATTCATACCTCTTTTTCGCTTTTGTTGAGAAGATAGCTTCTTCTTTCGTCGAGGACGGCCCTCGTTCATTGCATCCTGGAATTCCATTTCCGGACAAGCACCGCAATCGCAGACGTCCCACCGATGTGTTCGTTGTTCGGCGGTGGTACCGGGACCTCGGGAGGCCGGATGGGCGTGCTTTCCTCTCGAAGGTCTTGTGGTCTTACGTCATAACCGCATGGCTCGTACGAGGGTAACAGGGTTGACTTACGGGAGACAATGAGAGATGTTAGAGGTTTGTAGGAGCTTGATCATGGCTTAGGAAGCCCCGAGGTAGTTGGGTGGCTAAGGTTCCGAAGTGGTGCATGGCACCTTCGATCCAGCTTGTTGCTCACCTTGACGTTTCTTAATAGCCATGAGGACACGCCAAACTTCTTCCGAGTGTTGGGAAATTTCTTGGGGGTAAGGTCCCGTTCTCATCCTTGTTATCCACCGACTTGGCCATGGGGAATTGACGGACCATCCCCAGTGACAGAGGTGGGTAGGACCTTGCTGTTTTGACACTTGGGAGACGGGTTCCCGGTACTCTCGACCACTCTGTTAGCCGGAGGGTGATGGGCAAGGTTTAGACATGGGAATGGCCTAACGGGATAAAAGGGGAAAGCTCACGTGGCATGCGGTTTCCGTTTCTTTTATTTTTGATTTTTTTTGTTGTTTTAATTTACTTAAAACATGTTTTCTGAGTCCTAGGTAGGTTGGAAAAGATTGCTCTTCTTTTCGCAACTATGCTAGATTCCGGGTCGATGGAGACCATACGTGCGGCTATAAGCCCCTCGTTTTGCACCCGTATTTCGACATCCCGGGGTGGACACCTGTGCGAGGGTCCTATAGTGCAAGCGGTTTCCACCGGCTTAAAAGAAAAATCGAACCTAAGGACCGAGCCTGTCATGTTCGTTTTGATGCGTTAGCCATGTGAATAGTGAACCGAGCCGGCCACCGAGTCAAGATCGTGGTCAAGAGTCTCCTGCATGACCTCTCTTTACTCTTGCTTTCGCAAGGGATCTCGTGACGTTAGGCGTTGTCTGGGTCATATCGTTATGGCTGACGTATCAAAGGCGTGATGACATGGTGTCATGCGAGCATGGATGTATATCCGGGACGGAACATCGTCGGGGTGTAGCTTCGGAAATCAAGATCAGGTCAAGATTTTAGCATGACCTTTCATCGCTTTGCTTGCGCAAGGGATCTTGAGTTCCGAGCATTGACTCGAAAAATGGCCGGCATGGTATATGTATCCAGCCGTATGACACGGACTCGGGTAAAACCAACCGAGTCCGGACAGAGTGTGACTCAAGACTCAAACGTGCGGTTGACGCGCTAGGATGGGATGTTTGGAATGATCCCGTGCGCGTCCAAGAGGCCTAGGAAGACCTAACGGATCGCAACCGAGACCACTCCGGCCGAGGGTTGTAGTGTGCGGTGTATCCGAAGCGACGGTGCGCGTAGCGTGCGGTGTAACCGAGGCAGCAGTGTGAGTAGAGTGCGGTGTAACCGAGGCAGCAGTGCGCGTAGTGTGCGGTCTCTAAAATTCTTTTTCTGAGTATGGCAGGAGTTTTTGAAGAATTTTAAATGTATGCACAGATGTATATTGATGCATTTTTTTTTGTATTTTTATTTTTTTGTAAAATAAAAACGAAGCACGTGCACACACACACAACAGTTAAAGGAAGGGGTAAAATGAAAGTTTGACCCTCATCATCGTTTTAAAAATCTTTTGTTTTGTTTAAAAGTTTTTAAAACAAAATGTCCCCAATGAGTCGCCAACCGAAATTACCGGATCCGAGCGGGCTTCGCGGCCCCGGCATCCGGCGTCTTTCGCGTTGGGGCGACGGTGTCTCGCCGTTTTTGTTTTTGTAGAGTCGCCACGCCGTTTTTATTAAGCCCAAAACATTGAAAAGGGCACGCTTAAAGATAATTTTAAACCGTTTTTGTGTGATGAGATTTTGAGTTCGGAGGTCGATGACTCCCGGGAAGAGAATATTAGAATATTAGAGCTCACCCGAGTAGCCTCAGAAACGAGTCTTTCGGATACCCCTAATATCCTTTAAATGTTGTGTGTGTGTGTGTGCTTTTAAAAATGCATGTTGTATCGGATGTCTACATTGTATGCTATGTATGGAAATGTATTGAAATAGTATAGGAAGGAAGCCTTACCAATGTTGGTTCGTGTCCTGTCTTCCGCCGGGGAATAGTGTTTGAGGTCGGAGTAGCGTTCGCACGGATCGGAATTGCTTCGGGAGGGACCTGGTTGTCTGCGGGACGAGTTTCGGCGTGAGTTGAGGTTGTAGGCCGTTCGGGCAGAGGTTCGGCGTGCGTGGGGATCGTCGGGATCACTCGGGCAGAGGTTCAAGGCGTGCGTTGTGTGGCGGGAGTCACTCGGGCGAGTTTCGGCGTGATTTGGGATCGTCGGTTTGACTCGGAAAGAGCCGGGACACCGTGGAAAGACCAGGCAAGGCCTCGGAGTACCACGAGGGGCCTCGAGTACCTCGAGAGTGCCTCGGGCAGCGCGGAGCGTCTCGGGAGCGCTCGGGAGGCTTCGGAGCACCACAAGGGAGCTCGGAAGGCCTCGGAAAGATCCGAAAGGGGCCGGGAGTGCCTCGAGAGGACTTAGAGGGGAGCCAGAAGGCTAAGGGAGGAAGAGAGAAGAGGGAGGTGTGTCAAAATGAGGAGGGGGAGCCCTCTATTTATAGTAAAAATTTCGGAGCAAAGAGGTCCGTACGGACCTTCTTGGTTATCCAGAATTTTGGATTTCCTCGATTTGAGGGAATCTGCAATGATGGTGAATATTCTGGAATGATGATGTCCCCCATGCAAGAAGGTCCGTACGGACCAACTCAGCATGCAAAGAGGTCCGTACGGACCAACCATGCATTTGGGTAATCATTTCTTCCGGGATTTGAGGGAATATTGTGGACTTTAAGGGGATTTAGTAATCATTGAAACAAAGAGGTCCGTACGGACCTTAATTGCTTTCCCAATTTCCTGAAAATTCCCAAAAGGTCCTTTTGTCCCTTTTTATCCCAGGAAGGCTCCTCCCTTGATTTGGTTGGGGGTTTGAGAGGGTTTTGAGTGCCAGAGGTCTCCGAGACTGCGTTGATGAGTCTGCGGTGTTTCCCGTGTGTTTGAAAGGGGGTGATCCAGATTGGGGTACTTACACCAGCCGACCTCTCATCTTAAGAGGTCATGATTTTCCAAATCACCCGATGGCCGATCGAAGCCCGGAAACCCAGCTGCAATTCCTATCGGATAGCAATTTCATCGTAAAATCTAAATCAAATTAATGGTTCATTGCTTGCTTAAATTGGAATCTAATCCATTTTGGCTCAAAATTACCAATCAAAGATTGTGCAAATTGGAATTTGATTCATGTGAGCATAATTCATTTCTACTCCACAAACACTTGCCGTGGATGTCCCACTGGGGCTTCGCATCCGTGTCTTTCATGGACACTCTAAGGGGATATGTTATTCAAATCTCCAATCCTCAAATTCCCAAAAGAACCTCAAAGTCTTGAATTTTCACACTCATTCTCTCTTCATTCGGGATAAGCCCGAACTACGGCGACCTGAGCTCTTCATAATGGAGGGAACGTAGGCAACCGTAAATGGTCCTACGAAATCACAAACAAATCTCAAAAAAAAAAAAAATCCGGTCTCATCAAGGATCGTCCCTATACACTTTCCGTTCTTCCGAGCTTGATTCTCGATATCAGCTGATTTCTCCTCGTGATTAATCAAAATATTTGTTCATATCAGATTTAGGAGTTGAATAACCCGAACATTAACAAAGGGTTTTAAGCAGCCTTGTGATCATCATGAATAAGACAAGTCTTCAAGTGTCTCGACAAGTCTTCTCTCTCTCCATCATAGGGAAATAGAGCCAAACACTGTCTTTCTGTCAGCAGGGGCTTCCATACACTTTTCCACACCTTGTGATGCTTATACTCTCTCAAAAGAGTCAAACCTAAAGCGAGAGTGAAATTACCCGGATCCGAGCAGGCCTCGCGGCCCCGGCATCTGGCATTTTTCCCCGCTTTGCAGCGTTTTCAGGTTGGAGGTGTCTCGCCGTTTGTTTTCGCATTTGTAGAGTCGCCACGCCGTTTTTATTAAGCCCAAAACATTGAAAAGGGCATCGCTTTAAAGATAATTTTAAACTGTTTTTTGTGTGATGAGATTTTGAGTTCGGAGGTCAGATGACTCCCCGGGAAGAGAATATTAGAATATTAGAGCTCACCCGAGTAGCCTCGTAAAACGAGTCTTTCGGATACCCCTAATATCCTTTAAATGTTGTGTGTGTGTGTGTGTGCTTTTTAAAAATGCATGTTGTATCGGATGTCTACATTGTATGCTATGTATGGAAATGTATTGAAATAGTATAGGAAGGAAGCCTTACCAATGTTGGTTCGTGTCCGTCTTCCGCCGGGAATGGTGTTTGAGGTCTGAGTAGCGTTCCTGGCACGGATCGGGATTGCTTCGGAGATGCCGGTTGTCCGCGGACAGAGTTTCGGCGTGAGTTGAGGTTGCAGGCTGCGTTCGGGCAGAGGTTCGGCGTGCGTGGGGATCGTCGGGATCACTCGGGCAGAGGTTCGGCGTGCGTTGTGGTGGCAGGAGTCACTCGGGCAGTTTCGCGTGGTTTGGGATCGTCGGTTTGACTCGGAAAGAGCCGGACACCGTGGAAAGACTGTGCAAGGCCTCTGAGTACCACGAGGGGCCTCAGAGTACCTCGAGAGTGCCTCGGGCAGCAGCGGGAGCGTCTCGGGAGCGCTCAGAGGCTTGAGCACCACAAGGGAGCTCGGAAGGCCTCGGAAGGATCCGAAAGGGGCCGGAGTGCCTCGAGAGGACTTAGAGGGGAGCCTGAAGGCTAAGGGAGGAAGAGAGAAGAGGGAGGTGTGTGAAAATGAGGAGGGGGAGCCCTCTATTTATAGTGCCAGATTTGGTGCAAAGAGGTCCGTACGTACCTCCCTGGTAATCCAGTTTTTTGGTTTTCCTCGATTTGAGGGAATCCGTGATGATGGAGGAATATTTGCAATTATGGTGTCCCCGAGCAATAAGGTCCGTACGGACCATCTTGCATGCAAAGAGGTCCGTACGGACCAACTCGCAGGGGAAGTAATCATTTTCCCCGGATTTGAGGGAATATTGTGGACTTTAAGGAGATTCAAGAATTATGACAACAAAGAGGTCCGTACGGACCAATATTGCTTTCCCAATTTCCCGAAAATTCCCGAAAGGTCCTTTTGTCCCTTTTTATCCTGCAAAGGCTCCTCCCTTGGTTTGGTTGGGAGTTTAGAGAGGGTTTTGAGTGAGAGGGCCGTCGAGACTGTGTTGATGAGTCTCGCGGTGTTTCCCGTGTGTGTGAAAGGGTGTGATCCAGATTGGGATACTTACGAAGCCCTCGACGACGTCACTTATGAAAGAAGTGGGGTCGCCGATAAGATAAGGGTCCTAACTGGATCGCGTGTGGAGAGGAAGTGACCGCGGAGGTCGGTGTGAGGACGCGGTGGTGTCCTTTTCAGTGTGACCGCATAGGTCCGCAGGGCCGGACCCCGTGATAGGATTCCTACGTATCCCCGGCGGGAATCAAGCCCGGTCGTAGTTCGGTGTGGGGTGAGTGTTTTGTGAATGTGGGCGTGGTGGTGCCCCGAAGTGTCACGTGACCGCCGAGGTCACAGGTGAGGACGTGGTGGTGTCTGGGTGACCGTATAGGTCGATGGAAGGACGTGGTGGTGTCCTAGGGTGATCAAAGATAGGGTCGATGGTTTGGACTCGTGATAGGATTCCTACGTATCTCCCCTGGCGGGAATCAAGCCCTGGCCGTAGTTCGTAGGTCGCGCATTTGTGAGTGCGGGCGTGGTGGTGCCTGAAGTGTTGTGTGACCGCCGAGGTCGGTGATAAGGACGTGGTGGTGTCCCGGGATGGAAATTTTACGATTTTCCTAATCGGGTGGTTTAAGGCCTTCGGGCCTGAGATAGAGTGAGGACTCGAATCGTCTTCTCGATTGCGGTTGGTGCCACGCCGGGAGGACTTTGAATCGTCTTCCGGCGGCGGTTGATGCCACGCCGGAGGACTTTGAATCGTCATCCGCGGCGGTTTATGCGCGAGGACTTTGAATCGTCTTCTAGCCGCAATTGGTGCCACGCGGAGGACTTTGAATCGTCTTCGGCGGCGGTTGGTGCCACGCCGGAGGACTTTGAATCGTTTCGGCGGCGGTTGGTGCCACGCCGGGAGGACTTTGAATTGTCTTCGCGGCGGTTGGTGCCACGCCGAGGACTTTGAATTGTCTTCCGCGGCGGCTGGTGCCACGCCGGGAGGACTTTGAATCGTCATCCGGCGGCGGCTGATGTAATGCGCGAGGACTTTGAATCGTCTTCTAGCCGCAGCTTGATGTAATGCGCGAGGACTTTGAATCGTCTTCTAGCCGCAGCTTGATGTAATGCGCGAGGACTTTGAATCGTCTTCTAGCCGCAGCTGATGTAATGCGCGAGGACTTTGAATCGTCTTCTAGCCGCATTGTGGAGGCGTGCCTTGTGCTTCGAGAGGCGTAGATGCCTTTGTGTTTTTGCATGTTGAGTAGAAGATTGGACTTACGATGATTGCCGGTGCTTGCGTTGCCGTTGAAGTGGGCGAGGATGACGGGCCGGTGATTGCTTCACCATTTGGCATTTTGGAAGCGCTTCGTACACTTGGGACTTGTACTCGGAGGTGTTGGCTCCTTTTTGTGCTTGTTTTGCCGTTGAGTGGGCAAGGATGATGATCGGCCTTTGGGGATATGCAGTCTTGTATGACTTCCCTTTGACTTGTCGGGGAGGAGCTCGGGCTTACTTTGATGGCGGTGCTTGGTGCTTTGCCGCATGACCACAGTAGGGCCAGGGCCACTGCATTGGAAGATGACTCGGCCGGGAAGACGACTCGACCTCCGAGTGGTTGAGTTGTCGTTGAGCGTTTGGGCGTCTTGTGCCTTGATTCGTCTTTGGGAGGGTGGCTTGGCTCCTTCTTGAATTGCCGTCGGGCGTTTTGGAGGCGTCTCGTGCCTTGGGATTACGTGGCCGGGAGGCTGTTGGCTCCTTCTTTGGAATTACCGTTGAGCTTCTTGAATTGCCAGCCAATTGCCACAGCGGGCGGTGGTTGAATTGCCGCT
>JAFEMH010008144.1:0-61469 GCA_022495995.1 Adenophora triphylla var. japonica | reverse complement strand
ACACTATGCGCCTTCTTTGCCTCGGTTACACCGCTCTGCTTCGCACTGCTTTGCCTCGGTTACACACACGCACGCTGCTGCGCCTTCTTTGCCTCGGATGCACTGCACACTACAACCCTTAACCCGGAGTGGTCTCGGTTTCTACGATCCCGTTTGAACTTCCCTAGGCCTGCTTGCCAGGCGCGCATGGCGGGATCATTCAAACTTATCCCATCCTAGCCGGTGACGTCAACCACACGTTTGAGTCTTGAGTCTTGCCTCTTGTCCGGACTTCGGTTGGTTTTACCCGATCACCAGGTGTCATACGGCCCTGACACAGATACGTATACCGTATGCCAGGCCATTTTAAGTCGAAGGCCGGAACTCCGAAGATCCCTTGCGCAAGCGGCGATGAAAGGTCATGCTAAAATCTTGACTGATCTTGATTTCGAAGCTACACCAGAGACGATGTTCCGTCCAGGATATACATCCATGCTTTCGCGTGACACCATAGGTCAATCACGCCTTTGTCACGTTCGGCCAATGACGATATGACCCGGCCAACGCCTAACGTCACCGAGATCCCTTGCACGCAGCGAAACTCAAATCAAGAAGAAGGTCATCTTAGAGGACTGCTGCCGACACGATCTTGACTCGGTGGCCGGCTTTCGGTTCTAGCTATTCACATGGCTAACGCATCAAAACGAACATGGCAGGCTCGGTCACTTAGGTTCTGGAGATTTTTCTTTTAGGCGGTGGAAACCGCTTGCTACTCCCTAGGACCACTCGCACAGGCTTTGTCCGCCTGGGATGTCGAAGATACGCGGGTGCAAAACGAGGGAGCTATATAGCCATGAGATGGTCTCAGCGGCATTGACCCGGGGATCTAGCATAGTTGCGAAAAGAAGAAGCAATCTTTTCCGACCTCACCTAGGATTAAGAGGAAAATCATCAACTTTTAAGTGAAATTAAAACAACAAAAAAATCAGAAAATAAAATAAAGAAGCGGAAGCTTAGCATGCCACGTGAGCTTTCCCCCTTTTCTATCCAGATTAGGACCATTCACGTGTCTAAACCTTGCCCATCACCCCTTCCGAAGCTAACGAGATGAAGTCGTGAGTACCCCAGGAACCCAGTCTCCCGGTGTCAAAACAGCAATGAGTCCCTACCTCGCTTCCTGGCATTCTGTCACCCGGGACGGTCCGTCAAATCCCCGTGGCCAAGTCGAGTGGATAACAAGCTTGATGAGAACGGGACCTTACCCCCAAAGGAAATTTCCCAATGGCTTTGTGGAAGAAGTTTGGCGAGGTCCTCATAGGCTATTGAGAAACTTGTCAGGTGAGCAGCAAGCCTGGATCGAAGGTGCATCATGCACCACTTCGGAACCTTAGCCATCCTGACTACACAGGGCTTCCCGAGGCCATGAGCGCTCCTCGGCCTCTAACGTCTCTCATTGTCTCCCCGAGGAAGTCAACTGTTACCTGCAATCGTGCAGGCCATTACCGGTTATGCGCAGCGGCTTAAGGCCACCCAAGAAGCCTTCCGGAGGAAAGCTTGCCCATCCGACCTCCTGAGGTCCAGGGTACCACCATGAACAGCGAAGGCACATCTCTGGGTGGGACGTCTGTCTGATTGCGGTCTGGTCTTGTCTGCGAGAATGGAATTCCGGGATGCAATGAACGAGGGCCGTCCTCGACGAAAGAAGAAGCTATCTTCTCAACAAAAGCTGAAAAAGAGGTATGAATGCGAGGTGATCCCACAGGTCGGAACCCTTGGAGAACCCTCAAGGGGAAAGTTTGACTACTATGTCATCTACTCCGGCCAAATCTCCCCGGCCCTAGTTACACTTGCAGACCTGCAGCGGCCACGGCAATGTTTGCTCCATGATCAGGTTTGGGACGAGCTAGCACCTTTGCTAGAAGGCCCGAAGGTCCCGGATAATCCAACCCTTGTCTCCCGGGAAGATCTCAAAGCCACCAGTATTGATGCTTCGGTAAAAGCCATGACAATGAGCACGCAATTAAAATGCGCGGTGCGGCGCTTACGCCAATCGGGCTCACTCCCGCTCCGAAAGCGGGAGAGACAAGCCAAAACCACAAAGAATCCGAGGTGAATGTTCGACGACGTTAGGTCAAATCCCAGTGAATCACCTCCACGGACGGACGAAAAAAGGCCGGCCGTTGTGACTTGCCACGGCGAAGCGAAAAGGGACCCTACGCCAAAGAAGTTGAAACCTTGGACCCGGGTTGAAGATCCTGTCTTGACCACGGACCTTCAAGCTGGCACCAGGCTAACATCTCGCTCTGGTCCTTACTCACTTCATCTTACCCGTCACTTTAAGCTCAGAAGTTGGAAGAAAGCCTGTGCCCAGAGATCATGGTTCCCCATCCACGAGTGCTCCACCTGATGAGGACGGTTCGGATGATTGGCAAACGTCAATTACGGCAATATCATCACCTGTGAGCTCGAAACCGTCTTCCCGAAAATTTGGGGCGACCACAACGAGCCTCTCTACATAACGGTTCAAGCTGGAGCGAGCGCCGTCTCCTCGGGTGTTGGTAGATGGGGGATCATCCGTGACGATCCTTCCGGCCAAAATGATGGAGTTTGCTAGGGATGCTGTCAAGGCGATCTAAAGCCCTCGACTCTATGACGGCAATCGAGGCATACGACTCAAACATCCGCCCGGTCTTGGCAGAATAGCACACCTTGAACCCTTTGGTGGTTGGAAAGCTGTGAAATGGTCTGACGGACTTCCAAGTCATCGACATCTGATCACATTCCAGCTTGCCCGTTTTTGGGACGCCCTTGCCAGCTGCATCGAATCAAATAGGGTGGCATCCACTCTCCATCGGTGCGTAGAGTTCGTCCAAGGAACGAGAGATATGACCATCATCTACGGCGACGACATAGTCGTGAAAGGACCAGGCTACCAACGAGCGTCCGGTCTAGAAATCAAACCCGACGATGGCCATGCGCATGATGTTAACTTGGGGGTTCACCATCGAAAGCCCAAAGGCCCAGTGTGCCACATAGAGCCACGCCTTTGATTTGGGACAAGATCCCTCCCCAGATGAAAATGATGAAGCACATGAACTACATCCGGGGCTCGGTTTGGGAAAACGCCATCGGGCGCTCAACGAGATCACGCCAATATCAAAGAACGAGAATACCTGCCCACGGCACAGGATACTCTCCTACTCCCGAACACATTGCCGGAGGACAAGCGAGCTGCACGTAAAACGCTCCGAGATATGACAAAGAGGAAACTTGCACGCAATCTCCAGATCTTCGTCACTTACGGCTTCGACATGACCTTGAGTACTTCATGAGGAAGTGCCGGCGGCTTGGAAGAAGATCCGGAGAGAAAAAGGAACGAGAGAGCGATCGGCGCCAAGTACAAAGGCTGGCCGAGCAACCATGGACAAGCTCAGCCGAGAACACTGGCAAGATTCGGAGGCCTCAAGCCAAATCTGTCAGAAGAGCATTCCTCGACACACCAGCCCTGCCAGGGATCCACAGCCGCCCACCATTGTGGCCTGATGAATTTTGGTTCGGGAAAACCCCCTGCTTTGGCGGAAGAAAATTCGAAAAACTCTCTGTCAGACACTCCATTGCGCTTCTAATGAGCGGGACGAGTACGCACATTCGAGCTAGCAATGCCCAAGACAAAAGCAAGAGACTCGCGAGAGCGATGCTTCCAGGACGAACCGGCTACACACTTTGCTTTCTTCAAAGAAGAAATCGAGATGCCGGATCTAATCGATTTTGTTTACGATAACTCTGTGATAGCAATGATCGGGAACGGTGACATAAAGCCTTTCAAGCCCCATCTCCTATCAAGCTCTATTGCCTCTCAATAAGCTGCAGGGCCACATTCTCACGGACCTACTTGCCCGTGCCAAAAGGACATGATCGAACAACTTGGTCGACCCCTCGAGTCCTAGAGTCTAGTGTCAAAACTCATCCACGAGTCCATTAGCTTTGAATTTGAGTCTCTCGAGTCATCGATGGCCTCACGCCGGAAGATTACGAACTCATTGCCAATAATGTATTCAGTATGCTCTTAATGAATGCTTCGATCTTCCAGTATCCTCTGCATTTGCATCTTTAACAGCGATAAATTAACTAACACCTGAAAGCAGAGTTAATAACGATTCACTTGATAAAGAAGCGGACACATTAAACGAACAATACATTAAGCACATCTTTAAGCATGTTGTCAAACGAGAGAAAAACCGGGCCCAAGGCCGAGGAGGTTTTAACCAAAGTGAATTTGGGAAGCTGGCGAAGAGCGAACTAGAGTACGCATGAAATCGGAAGTTTCTTCAAGCACGAGCAAGACGCATTGGCCTGCCTTGCTCGAAGAGTTCGTGGACGTGTTCGCTTGGTCTTAGGAGACATGCCAGGATTAGATCCTAACATTGTAGAGCACGGATTCCCTTAAATCCCGAGGCTAAGCCCATCAAGCAAAAGCTACGCAGAATCAAGCCGAGAATGGTCTTTACAAGTCAGAGGAGATCGAAAAAATGCTCGCGTCGGCTTCATCGTGTCCAGTACCCCACATGGCTCTCCAATATTGTCACGGTCACCAAGGCCAATGGAAAGTCTGTTGTTGCGTGGACTTAAGAGATCTCAACAAAGCAAGTCCCAAGGACGATTTTCCGCTACCCAACATCGACATGTTGGTAGACAGCTCTGACCAATTTGAAGTCAAGTCCTTCGTGGACCCGGTTTTGCCGGCTACAATCGGATCAAGATGGCCGAAGAAGACCAAGAAAAGACGGCTTTCACAACCACACTGGGGAACCTCTTGCTACGGTAATGCCGATTCGGACTAAAGAACGGCCCCAGGGCTACCTACAACAGGCGGCAACCGCCCTCTTCCACGATATGATCCACAAAGAGATCGAAGTGTACGTCGATGACATGATCGTTCACTCAAAGGGATCGGACGGAATGACACCTCACGGACTGAGAAAATTCTTGATCGCCTCAGAAAACACTCAATGAGGCTTAACCATGCCAAATGCACATTTGGGGTTAGCGAGGCAAGGTTTTGGGATACATAGTCACCGAGAGAGGCATCGAGGTGGATCCTCAAAAGATCAAAGCTATCATCGAAATGAGACCACCGCAAACTCGGACGAGAGGTGAAAAGCTTCGTGGGCCGCTGCAATATATCGGCCGCCGTCGACGATTGACCTCATGTGCGAGCCAATCTTGGCGATGAAGAAGAATGCCGACATCGAATGGAACTCGGGAAATGCCAAGATGCCTTTGAAAAAATAAAAAGCATACCTTGTGAGTCCTCAGATTCTCTGTCCTCCCACGAGGAAAAGCCTTTGTTGCTATACCTAAGCGTGGCCGAGCAGCGAGTTGGAGCCATGCTCTGTCAAGAAAAGAAAGAGTCACGGGTCGAAACGCCATCTACTTCGTCGGTCGAAAGTTTCAAGGCGGCGAACTCAATTACTCGGCCCTCGAGAAAACCTGCGCGGCTCTGGTATGGGTTGTCGGAAACTACGGCACTACATGCGATCGCACACGGTACACTTGGTTTCCAAAATGGACCCGGTCAGTACCTCTTCGACAAACCATCTCTGTCGAGTGAGGCTCGCCAAATGGTCTTTCTTCTGGCGGAATTTGACATCAAGTACGTAAACCAAAAATCAATCAAGGGACGGGCCATGGGTGAACAAGTGGTGATTTCCCAAAGCGAGGCTCGAGGCCACTGAACCACAATTTCCGGACGAGGGAATCTTCGCAATCGAAGGCGAAACCGATGGCAAGCTTGTTCTTTGACGGAGCGGCCAACCAAGGGAAAGCGGCGTCGGTATGCTCTTGGTGGATCCCAGGGACGAGCACACCCCAATTGCTATAAAGCTCAATTTCGAGGTAACCAACAATGCCGCCGAATATGAAGCTGCTTATTTCTTGGACTACAAGCCGCGCTCGAGAGGAATGTCCGAAACTCGAGAGTTTATGGGGACTCGGCCTTGATCATCAAGCCAAGTCTCAACAAGTGGAAAACCATAGAGCCGGGCTTGCAAAAATACCATGCACATAGAGGACCTCATCACACAATTCGAAGAGGTCACCTTCCATTACTTGCCGAGAGGCAGAAAGCGAGGTTTGCGGATGCCTTAGCCGCCTTGGCCTCCCTTGTGGAAATCCCACGAAGGAAAAGCAATCAAACCCTTCAAAGTCGGACGAAAGGAAATTCACGCCTCTTGTTGTGAGATCGAACGAGAACCTAAGCCGTCGATGAGCCATGGTATAACCGGATCTTCCAATACCTCGAAGCGGGAAGCGCAGCTTCATGAAGACAAGGAAGGTGAACACTGCGAAGGGGGTGAAAACAGGAAAGCATCGCATGGCCACACAAACGCCTTGCCTCTCAGCTTCGTCATCCTCGGGGACATGTTATACAAGAAACGCTACCATGGGCCACTCCTACGGCTGCGTCGGCCAAGAAGAAGCGAGACAAGTTCATGAGCAGAAGTCCACTTGTGGGAGCTTCTGCGGTCCCAGCATGAATGCCCGAGCCACGTGCGAAATCATTCTCGGGATGGGCTACTCACTTTTGGATCTCCGTAAGAGCGGATTGCATCCACTTTGTCAGCGAAAAGCTGCGACAAGTGCCCAGCCCGGTTCTCCCAGAAGCCTCGATCATGCAGCCCCCACGATCTCTCTTTTGCATGACTACGCCTTGGCCTTTGCCACTTGGGAATTGACGTCGTCGGGAAAATCGCTCCTGCCCGAGCGACCACAACGGAGTCGCGAGTTCATCTTAGTAGCCATCGACTACTTCACCAAATGGGTGAAGCCAAGTCCTACAAGGTACTCACACTCCAAGAAGGTCGCACATTTCCTCAAGGAAAACATCATATGCCCGATACGGCATCCCAAATGAGGTCATATCGGACGACGGCTCACACTTCGAAGGAGAATTCGACAGGCTGGCTGCAATTCAAGATCACACGCCACAAATCTTCTCCCTACAGGCCACGAACAAGCGGCGCCGTGGAAAGCGGAGCAAACAAAACCCTCGAAACGGATCATCAGAAAAATGACCACCAGGGGACAGAGATTGGCAGAAGGCTGCACCTTGCACTTTGGGGCTACCGCACATCGGTCGAACGACCACGGGAGAAACCCCATTTGCCACGACATACGGGATGGAAGCAGTCCTTCCCGTGAGCTAGAAATTCCCTCACTCCAGTCTTTCTTTGGAAAATGACATCAACGAAGTTGAATGGCTCAGGCCAAGCATGACGAATTGGCTACGCTAGACGACGTGACAGTAAAGGCCATGGAACACGTCAGGAGCCTATCAAAGCGAGGATGGCTAGAGCTTTCGACAAGAAAGTCAAATCCGAGACATCGGGGAAGGTGACCTTGTACTCAAAAGAAAAGCCTCCCGCTCGAACCAACCATTTGGGAAAATGGGAACCCGCATGGATCGGCCACTTTCGTGGTTGAAAAGATCTTCTCGGAGGCGCCATAGAAGCTAACCAGGACCTAGACGGCAATCCCTTCATGAATCCGGTCAACGGAAGCAAACTTCGCGAATGCTTCGCACGAAGAAGAACAAGCTGTGCATCTCTTGGCACTCCATGTAGTGTCGAACCTCACCTTGGAACTGAGCCCTCAGTCAGGAACGTGGGCAACCTTAATTGGTCCGGTCTAAAAATACACAAAAAAGTCAAAAGTTTGAATGTCAATCAAGACCTCCATCAAGCTCAGCACTTTCAAGAACACGCCCAGTGATCACCTTGACCAAGTCCAAGCGGCGGCGGCAACATCAAAAGGACATCAGGGTCGCTCGACATCAAACGGTGACTCATGTCTACTTCCCGAAGCCGGGGGCTTGTCTTCGCCCTCACGCGCTTCAAAAAAAAAAAAAAAAAAAAAAAAGAGCTCGAGCAAGGGCTCACAAAAAAAAAAAAAAAAAAAAAAAAAAAAACAAAAGAAGCTCAAGCGAAGGCTGCGAAATTGAGGTCAAGAGCCCGCGCCTTGACAAGCGGCAAGGAAGCTACGAAAAGACCGTCAAAACGACTTGTCGAGGGAGCATTCAACCTCTCGGCCAAGCACAAAGCCTCGGCAAAGGGGATTGCCGTCGGGGCCCAGTGCTTCGGTCCGCGGATGCAACGAAAAGTCCAAAGATGGGCCGAGCAAAGTGCACAACGAAGCAAAGGCAAAGCAAGAGATCTTGCGTCTCGACAAAGCTTTAAAAGTAAATCACAAATCACTAACGGTTTACAACATTTCTTGATGAGTTCAAGCACGGTCTACTCTCAAGTTCACAACATGCTAAAAGACGGCTTAATACATTTAACTAATAATGTGTTTGCAATGCAATGAATGGATACCTAGGAGGTCATTCCGCGCCATCTGCGCTTGTCCCCTCGCCATTCTTTCCTTTCTTCCCTCGTCCCAGGCGAGTCTTCTTTCGCTCCACGTGAACCAACTCTGCGTCTCTCGGTCAGAGATCGGGGTCCCTCCCAGTAGAGTCAAATAATCCCGGTAGCTCTCGGGGCTTCATTCGCCGTGCTTCGGCTCGGATCTCCTCCCTGCGAGTACGTAAAGAGGACCTCTCCCTGTCGGTCGGTCGACTCTAGTCTCGTAGTCAAACAAAGCGTCTCCCGTCACATCGAAGGGTCGGACCCGGGCTTCGGCACTCCTAAGGCAATAGCTCACTCTCGGCAGCCCAGGGTCCCCGAGTCGCTACGCCCTGCTCTCAGAAGACCACTTGCAGGAGCGCTTGACACTGTTGCTCATTACCGGAGCCGGATCTTGGAGTCGTCGGCCCTACGACGCTTTCCCAGAAGCGTCTAAGGAGTACCACGGGAGGGAAAGCGGAATACTTCCATACCACTCGAGACAATACAAGAAGGCACTGGACAGGACTGCCATACTGAGAGGAACTACCTCCGCATTAGCAAGGTCATCGGCCAAACAAAGGCTCTGCTTCATCCCAAGCTAGCCGGGGAAACAAGCGACGGAATATAGAAGGAGGACCAAGACAAACTGGAACTCGACAACGGCGTAGGACCCTTCTGCCAGATCCTCCTGGTCTCAATCCTCCGGTCTGCGGAACCCACCGGCGGATACGATGCGTACCAAGGCTGTGCCATCCATCTCTCCCGGGCGGGTGATCCATATCCAACACAAGAGGTCGGCGAGCAAATGACCACGGGCTAAACGACGTCGGAGCCTCGGGCATGGCTGAAGTCTCTCTCGCGACCACAAGGTGAAGCAAGCGGGGCTTCCCCTCTCATAAAACGATCCCCGGTCGCCGGACGGTCGATACCATGAAGAGTCTCCCCCGGCACCAACGGGACAATATCCTCTCCCGGCTCTGCGGTGCCTACCACATCTAGCAAAGCGCCATCACAAATGCCAAGGGAGGGCTGACCGGAAAAGCGTCGCTATCGCGCACAAGGCAAATACATCCCAGAGGCGTCCACTCTCATCATCAACCATGGCAGCTCGGCGGCTCGAAATGTCGATATGACCCGAATCAAGGATCATGCCACACTTCTTCCAACGAAGTACGAAGAAAGTGCGAAGCTTCACGCTCACTTGGCAGCACCACCAACCAAAGGAGGCGAGATGGCCTCCACCTCCGGTCCTCCAATCAAAGCTTAGAAAATCTTCAAAAGTGGGCACCATTTCATTGTAGGAGAAACAGTACACGTGCCTCCTAACATCCACGAAACCGCGGCGGCCCGCAACAAATCCCAATCGGGAACCAACTCCTTAAAAGACCAAGCCAGAGCAAAGACGAAACCTTACCTCAGAAGCCCGTCTACGATGCCTCATACGGCGCCGCATCCGCGTTTTCAGCTGCTCAAGGAAGTGTGCTTGCCTCTCTGCGAAAGCCTCGGCAAAATTCTAGGGACATACGAAAGAATCCATGGCATAAAATGGATTTTTATTTGTGTTCCTAGAGAGAAAATGGGAAAGAAAGCTATATTCGAAAATGAGTACATGAGAATGTAGGGAAATGAGGAAGAACCGGAGCCTTTGGAAAGCATTTTATGTCCTTCCCAAAAGCAAGGTTGAGTCGGAAGTTAAACCCCAGGACCTCTCTTTACACACATACTGCAAGTAATAAAATCAAATACGGACCTCACTTGCAAACGAAACCCATTTCCAAAAAACAGTACAAAAACCCATTTGTCTCAATGGCTGTGAAAACCTTGCTTTCAGCAGTCCAAAGCATTTGGGCAAAGCCATTCCGACAAACCCAACACTTACCCACAAACGCACTTGCTCTCGGCTCACGTGGCATGTACAAAAAAATAAAAATAATAATAGCAACAATTTCTAGGACAATTCCAGGAATCACAAGAAATAAATGAACATTGCATCTTAAAATAAAAATCACATTTTGTTTGCCAAATGCACAAATACATGTATGTTTTATTAAAATTTTCAAAAATGTCTGCATTTACTAAATAAAAAAAAAAAAAGAGAGAGATGTGATGCTAAGAAAGAGGGAAAAGCAAATGAATACTACTTTCTGAATCCTCATCATCATCTCCTCCTCGCCAAAGATCCTCAAAAAGAAAAGTCGGGCATCCCGGAAGACTCGCCCGATGCGACATCCTCCTCGTCGAATCTGAGAGCACCCGCACTTTGAGGCTCCCACGAGAAGTACTCGGAAGGATCAAATCGGCGAAAAAGGATCAGGAAAGAAGGCTCTGCGAGAGCCTCTTTGTCATTCGCTGTAAGCGTGAGGCACTCCGAGCGATAAAAGGGCTGCATCCCTCGAGGGCTACTACAGCTCACGAAGGCGTCCGAGCATCATGCTACTCTGTAGCCCCCTCAGAGCCCCTCCTGCTGCGGCTCAGGGCTCAGCTCAGAGGCGGAGGAACGTCCACTGAAGGAGATGCCTCTGAGAGAGCATAGGCTCGTCGCTGACGGCACCACGACGGACGAAGACCTGACCAGGGGACACCTTCGCGACATAATATTAGCGATGGAGCGCATATGCAACGTAGCAGTGAAATTCCGGCTATATCGTGAGCTCTCACGGGACTGCACACGACAGAAAGCCGAGGGAAGCAGCTCATCAAATACGGTTATACTCAACAACAAAAAGAGAAAAAAGCCTTGAGAAAGATGCCAAGATGGAAAGAGTCGGCCCTACTCACTTTGATGCAGCCGAGGTCCACTCTGTGCAAGGCGGCGGGAACACGCTCCGGACGCAGTACTGAGCGCCTCCTCCTATGGTCATTCCCCGCGGACGTACGTGAAATCCCGGTCCCGGCATCGGAACCTGCAGGGGAGCTGCGGGCCGGCTCTCTCTCCGCGCCGGCTGGGGCGTCCTCGACTCCTCACTGCAAGGCCCATTGCTCCTCTCCGTCTGAGATGAACTCCTCGGGCGTGGCACGACCACCCATGAGGGTGCCTCTCGAAGTCAAGCACATCCATATCCCGAGAATCAAGCATCCCGAAAGGAGGGGGCCACGGAGCCAGGGAAGCACTGCTTACAAGGCCCATCTTTGCCGGAAGACTCGCTCCCAGGGTGCATGGGCGTCACAAGTCGAAGCCCTCATGACATCTTCCGCCGCCTATTGTCGCCTGAGGAGCCCCCTCGAGACTCATCTCCCTCATACTAGGGAACCCACGGGGAGCCAGGCAGACCCCTCACGGCTCCTCCACTCATCAAACGCTCCACCTGCCACGTCCCAGTAGGCGATGGTGAGCTTCCCAGTGGTCATCCTCTTCTTCCTCGCCGTCTGAGCCCGTTCTGACATAAGCGAGGGTGCGCAGCCAGCTTAGCCCCAGGATCCCTATCCCACGGAAGCCTTTGGAAAACCTCATAAAACTACCACACCTTTAGTAAAGCAGAGAAAATGGAGTGCAAAGGCAACGGAGAAAAGACAGGATTGCTAAATCAAAAACAACAAATAAACTCTTTACCAAAACCTAAAGTCATGATGTGAGCCAGCTGACGCGCCAGGCCCCAGGCTAAACAGGTCCAAGGAGAAGTAGAGCTGGGCCCAGGCTGCCTCGCCCCCGAGCAATGTCGCATGGACACCTATCCAGATCGGTCGAAGCTCTCCCAGCGAGCAAAGGGAGGGCTGCGGTCGCGTGGATTGAGTACAAAGTCTCGGACAGAGTGCATACCACTCTGAAAAAGGAGCGCGCGCCCCAGGCTTGCTCAGCTGTCACTTTAGCCCAGTGCCCGGATGCCAGAGCCCCATCACTGGCGTGATCACCGTCTCTACGTCGTTATCTGGCATCCCCCAGGCCCTACTTGGGGCCGAGGCTCAAGCCCGGCTGGCTGGTCAGTACATCATCAGAGATCATGTCTCTCGCACCCTCACGGACCCCACTTTGAAGAAGACTGGTGGTATCGCGACAAAAATAATTAAGACGTCGGCTTTATCACCTCGCGCCCGGCTCGGAGTGGAAGACATGTAGGTGGTATCCCTGATGCTCGGAAAGGCCCGGGAAGACACTCTTGTTCATTGCACCTTGTGTGGACTTACTCAGGCGGAGTTCTCATACGAACACACAAGGCCCGAAGCATAAACCCGACCTCAGCAGGACTCGACCACCACCGCCCACGGAAATATCGGGCATCATTTGCCCGTAGCTCCCGCAACTGACCTGTTACGATCCCAGTGTGTCCATCCTCTTGGCCTTCCCGGCCGTCGCCCCGCATCCTGCAGGGTAAACACAGTAGTAAAGGTACGTCAATGCGGTACTTAATATAAAGGCACACCTAACGCCGTCACAAAACATGGCACATATTGCACATAATTTTTACCCATATATCATGCATATAATTTTTCCCATCAGATCAAGTGCAAACCTGGCCCTGCCTTTGTACACATTTTCTCGAAAGAAAAAAAAGGGGGGATTAAACCCTACGGCACATTTTCTAAAGAAAAAATCAGTCCCAAATGTACGCACATATCGCTTATATTTTCCCCCCAAAGTCCGTTACTTCAAAAACACGGCTTTTTGCTCTATAACACATTCTCGAAAGGAAAATCCGTCCCAACACGGCTGCTTTGCTTTCACATATAACCACGTCCTGAAACTACGGCCCACATATCACATTTTTTCCACAAAAATTATCACTACCACGATAATTTTTCTCATAATGTACATACATACATAGCCTTATCTGATACAAAGCTTTGACCAAGCATGCAATTAACTAGATAGGCACTTTATTTTTTCACAAACCAGAGCTAATCTACACATTTACACACAAAATACACATACCCACAATTTTCACATGTCCATTTTCAACAATTGCATTAAAAGAATTTCACAAAAAAGGCATAAGATAATAACAAAAATTCAAAAATACGAAAAACTAAAACCTAGTTCTGGCATTCAAAAATTGACGAGGAAATCAAGCCGGGCAGTTTCTTGCCTCCCCAACGTTCATGGAGGCGACGATTATGCACCTCGGATTCGGATACAAAACATCCGGGTTCTTCGAAGATGGAACGAGCGAAGTCAATTCCTTTGAAGCTCCATCAACATCTTTGCTCGACCACTTCTATTTGCGTTGACAGCTGACTCAACCAGGGTCACTTCGGCCGTGGCAAGAAATTCAAGCAAAAAAATTTTTGATTTTGGTTAACAAATGGAGGGAATTTTTCTCTCTCTCTACTTTGCACAGTTCACGAAGCTGGAAAATGAGGAAGAAGGAATGGGGAAGGGCCTACGGTATTTAAAAGCACAGTCCAACACAACCGAGGCTGTAAAAAACGAGGTGGTCAGTGCGGACCCCTCTTGCAACGGAGGTTGGTCGCGTGCTGGACCCCACTCTTCCAAAGGTGAGCCAAATTGCTCCCTAGGTCCCATTTATAATCTTTGCTGCCACATTTGTCCTAAGGCCTTTTTTAAGTGCCAAATCCGAAGTGCTTGAATGGTCCCCTAACCCTTCAAATCAACCGATACCGGCATTTGATCAAGCGTAAGACCGGTCCTCGCGCTTCAGCAATCAATCCGGCAAATCCGGATGGCGAACCGCCGCGACGGCAAATCAACCGGCCCATCAGCGTAAGACCGGTCGCCCACTCAACGGCAAATCAATCCCCCGGCCGTCAGCGTAAGACCGATCCTCGCCAATCAAGCGGCAATTCAACCACCGGCCATCAACGTAAGACCGGTCCTCGCCCACGCCTGACAGCGGCAAATCAGCCGTGACGTAAGACCGGTCCTCGCCAGCCAGCGGCAAAATCAATCCGGCCATCCGTAAGACCGGTCCTCGCCCGCTCAACGGCAATTCCAAGAAGCTCAGCGGTAATTCAAGAAGGAGCACCTCCCGGTACGAATATCAAGGCACAAGACGCCTCGCGCTCGACCTTTGGCCCTCGGGTTAGAAGTCATCTTCCCAACGAAAAGGGCCCTACAAGGTCAAGTACATCCCCGACAATTCAAGCAGCGTCGGATGTAAGCGATCATAGAGTCGAAGCGCCCTTCAGCAAGCACCGGCCATCAAAAGCCCGAGCTCCTCCCCAACTTAGGTCATATTCCGAGACTAGGTCCCAGCTTAGGTCATACTCTGAACTAGGTCCCAATTTAGGTTCATACTCCACGAAACTAAACCCCAACTTAGGTCATACTCTGAACTAGGTCCCAACTTAGGTCATATTCTGAACTAGGTCCCAACTTAGGTCCTACTCTGAACTAGGCCACAACTTAGGTCATACTCTGAACTAGGTCCCAATTTAGGTTCATACTCACGAAACTAAAGCCCCGACTTAGGTCGTATTCTGAACTAGGTCCCAACTTAGAGTCATACTCCTGAGCTAGGTCACTGACTTAGGTTCGTACTCCCGAACTAAGCCTCGACTTAGGTATAAGAGACGCCTTCACTAAAGCTTCAACTCGGGACATCACCACGTCCGCTCACCCTGAGCCAAACTACTATCGGCAGGAAGGCTCTAAACCGCTCGGTCCCAGGAAGACCCGTATAAATCTCCCAATCCTTATCGCTTGAGCCGGAAGGCCTTAAACCACCCGATTAGGAAAATCGTAAAATTTCCATCCCGGGACGCCACCACGTCCTCACATTTTGACCTATGCGGTCACCCGGGACGCCACACGTCCTTATCACCGACCTATGCGGTCACCCGGGACGCCACCACGTCCTTATCACCGACCTATGCGGTCACCCGGGACGCCGCACCACGTCCTTATCATTTGACTATCACGGTCACGGGACGCCGCGCGTCGTCCTTGTGCGGTCGGACGCCGCACGTCCTTATCACTATACGGTCACCGGGACGCCATACGTCCTTATCACCGACCTTATGCGGTCACCGGGGCGCCACACGTCACTATCCACCGACCTATGCGGTCACCCGGGACGCCACCACGTCCTTATCACCTATGCGGTCTGGACGCCGGGCGTCCTTATCACCCTATACGGTCGCGGGACGCCGCACGTCCTTATCACCGATGCGGTCACCCGGGGCGCCACCACGTCCTTTATCACCGACCTATCACGGTCACCCGGGACGCCGCCCACGTCACTTATCACCCGACCTATGCGGTCGCGGGGCGCCGCACGTCCTTATCACCGACTATCACGGTCGCGGGACGCCGCCGCGTCCTTATCACCGACCTTATGCGGTCGCCGGGGACGCCATACGTCCTTATCACTGACCTATGCGGTCACCCGGGACGCCACCACGTCCTTATCAGCGACCTATCACGGTCACCCGGGACGCCGCCACCACGTCCTTATCACCGACTATCTCGGTCGCGGGGCTTCCGCGCGTCCTTATCACCCGGCCTATCACAGTGCAGGGCGCCTTCGCACGTCCTTATCACCCGACTATGCGGTCACCGAGACGCCACCACGTCCTTATCAGCGACCTATCACGGTCACCAGGGCGCCACCACGTCGCTTATCACCGACTTTATGCGGTCGCGGGCGCCGCCGCGTCCTTATCACCGACTATGCGGTCGCGGGGCCTTCGCCACGTCCTTATCACCGACCTATACGGTCACCAGGGACGCCACCACGTCCTTATCACCGACCTATACGGTCGCCCGGGCGCCGCCACGTCCTTATCACCGACTATACGGTCGCCCGGGACGCCGCCACGTCCTTATCAGCGACCTATGCGGTCGCGCAGCCACCGTCACGTCACCGCCGCCTCGGCGGTCACCACGACACTTCGGGGCACCACCACGCCCGTATTCCGCGAACACTCACCCACGCCGAACTACGACCCGAGGCTTGATTCCCGCCGGGGATACGTAGGAATCCTATCGCGAGGGTCCGGCCTATTGACCTAAAGCGGTCACCCAAAAGGACACCGCCACGTCCTCGCTTTGACCCTCACGGTCACTTCCTCTCAGGCCACGCGATCCAGATTAGGACCACTTATCTTATCGGCGACCCCACTTCTTTCATAAGTGACGTCGTCGAGGAGCTTCTGTAAGTACCCCAATCTGGATCACTCCACTTTCAAACACACGGGAAACACCGTAGACTCATCACGCGGTCTCGGGGACCTCTCTCACTCAAAACCCTCTCAAAACCCTCTCAAACCCCCAACCAAACCAAGGGAGGAGCCTTGCAGGATAAAAAGGGACAAAAGGACCTTTTGGGAATTTTCGGGGAAATCGAGAAAAGCAATTAAGGTCCGTCACGGACCTCTTTGTTTCAATGATTACTAAATCCCCTTAAAGTCCACAATATTCCTCAAATCCGGAAGAAATGATGACTTCCTGCGAGTTGAGTCGTACGGACCTCTTTGCATGCAAGATGGTCCGTACGGACCTTATTGCATGGGGGACATCATCATTCGAGAATATTCTCCATCATTCTGATTCCCTCAAATCGAGGAAATCCAAAATTACGGATAACCAAGAAGGTCAAGTACGGACCTCTTTGCTCGAAATTTTTACTATAAATAGAGGGCTTCCCCTCCTCATTTTTACACACCTCCCACTTCTCTCTTCCTCCCTAAGCCTTACGGCTCCCCTTCTAAGACCTTTCGAGGCATTCCGGCCCCTTCGGATCCTTCCGAGGCCTTCCGAGCCCCCTCGAGGTGCTCAGAAGCCTCTCAGAGCGCTCCCGAGGCGGCTCCCGCGCTGCCAGAGGCACTCTCGAGGTACTCACGAGGCCCCTCGTGGTACTCCAGAGGCCTTGCACTGGTCTTTCCCACGGTGTCCGGCTCTTTCCAGGGAGTCAAACCGGCGATCCCGAGCCTTGCAGAACCTCTGCCGAATCAACCAGCGATTCGGCGCACGTAGAACCTCGCAGGCGGATCCAGCGCAGTCAGCGCCGAACCTGCGCCCAGCGCGGCCTACGGTTTCAACTCACGTGAAACTACTGTCCGCGGACAGCAGGCATCCGAAGCAATCAGGAGCCTTCTCAGGCCTCAAACACTATTCCCTGCGGAGAAGACGGAGACACGAACCATTGACATTGGTAAGGCTTCCTTCCTATTCTATTTCAATACATTTCAATACAATGTAGACATCCCGAATCTGACATGCATTTTTAAAAGCACACACACACACACAACTTTTTAAAGGATATTAGGGGTATCCAGAAAGACTCGTTTTACGAGGCGACTCGGAGTGAGCTCTAATATTCTAATATTCTCTTCACAGAGGAGTCATCGACCTCCGAACTCAAAATCTCATCACACAAAAACGAGTTTAAAATTTATCTTTCAAGCTGATGCCCTTTTACAATGTTTTGGGCTTAATAAAAACGGGCGTGGCGACTCTGAAAATGCGAAAGCAAAGCGGCGAGACACCTCCAGGCACGCAACGCTAAGACGGAATAAGCCGGATGCTTAGGGCGCGATTGTCTTGCCTCTCGGATCCGGGCGACTTCCCGAACGGCGACGAGCAGCGAGATGCAGGGGCCTCCGCGAGCGGATCCGGGTAATTTCAAACACGAGACCTCGGCGGAAATCACTTTTGTACACCCGAGTGAATGGTGACAAGGCTGCTTATGAGATACTATCGTAAAACAACGAGTCAAAAAAAAAAAAAACAAACAAAAAAAAAAAACAAAAAAAAAGTATATCAAAAAAAAAAGGAGTGCTAAAGAGTAATATCCGACTAGGTTGAAAACCCGAAAAGGGCGGCACAGGTAAAAAACGGGGTTGCACCAAAAAAAAAAAAAAAATTAACCGGGTCGAACTACGGAGACTGAGCCCTTTGTCCGAAGGAACGTAGGCGGCGGAAACGGTTCGGTCTAAAACACAAATAAAAGTCATATTTTGATATCAATACACTGATCAGACCATGAAAGCGTCTCGAAAAACTCTAAAGCAATTCACATAGTCATTACAGTTAAAAGCTCTTTGATGAGTCTAAGCTCGGTTCATTCCTACAAGCCCGACAAACTGCTAAAAGAAACTAAGATACATAATCAAACTAATGTATGCCTTTACGACAGAGAAAAGGGATACTCGGAAACCTCAAGGTCACTCCAAGCCACTCGTCTTGGCTTCCCCCTCTTCTTCCCCCTTCGGGTCTTCTTCCTACTGAACGGGAAAAATGTCGATCTTCCTCCTACCAAGCTCGGCATAGGAACAGGATCTATCAAACCGGCCTACTGTCCCGGGGCCTTAGTAGCCCTAGCGTCATCTCTCATCTCCTGTAGCAGAGTGGTAATGTAGGAGTCCTCTCTCTGTCTCTTGACATAAGCTTCATAGTCGGTCACAACATCTCCGCTCTGTCATAAGGGTTGGCCCTCGCTTCGACCCTCCTCCTCTGCAGCCCATCGGGTCCTCCGCACCCATGATGGCCTCGGGCCGTCTCAAAATAGCCATCGAGTCTCTCCCAAATGCCTCTCGTACCAATCCAGTACCAAGTGGTCGAGAAACACGGGTCTCGGACGCTTTGAGGATAACCCGGGGGAAGACGTCATACCTCCATACTCGGGAAAGAAATGGGAACACGAAGGATCATCCATAGAAGCAAGAGCCACCACCACTAGTGGCTATATCATCAAAGTCCTCGAAAGGAACACTGCTCCAAGCCAAAGCTGTCTAGGAGCCAGGCCGGAATGTAAAAGGCTGGGTGAAAGCCCCGGAAGCATAACCACGGGAGATCCATCCTGAAGTACTCTTCGAGTCTCCACCCGCCAAGGAGGCACCAACCTTCTGATATCTTCAGTCTGGCGACCAGCCATCCAATGCTCCCACGAGCCCTGATCATCAAAATCCACAGCAACCCCTCTCCTGGCAAATGTCCAAGGCTTGATCATATCCGAAGTTTCTCGAAGGACCCCCAGGCGCTCCATCAGCCACAGAGTTAAGAGAAACGGGTTGTCCCCGTGCATATACCGCCTCCCGGTAGCTAACCTGTCAAGAGCATGAAAAGTCTCCCCCAGGATCAAAGGTACAACATCTCTGCCCAAGCGACAGTGAACCACTACATCCAGTAGAGCCCGATGACAAATCCCAAAAGAATAGACCATGAACAAGGTACCAAACATGCAAAGTACAAAGGCATCCCAATAGGCATCATCCACCAAGCCTGAGCCCCTAAATCTATCAGGAAGACCAGAAATGTCAAAGTGATCGGGACCACGGAGCATACCTTGTGCTTCCCCCGGGGAAAGATGAAGAAGGTTGCACAACCTATCAACGAAAGAGGCTCCTCCGGGCAAAGGAATCGCAATCTCCTCCACCTCGGGACCACCAAGCAAAGCCCGAAATTCTTCAACAGTCGGGACCATTTCATTGTAAGAGAAGCAAAAAACATGCCTTCTAGTGTCCCAAAATGAGGAAGAAGCTCTCAAAAGATCATAATCTGGAATCAATTCCTTAAGAGACCACAAGCATTGTATCTTGTACCTTTCTTCAAAGAATGACCTCCTCTCATGCATAATCTCCCGGCACCACTCCTTAAACTTGGTGAAGAATGACATTTGAGAAGCTTGGGATAATTTGGGTGGATTTTGCATGCTCACAATTCTCTCCATGGATTTTCTCTCCTTCTCCCCGAAAATGGCTGTTTGAACTGATGGTTGAAGAAGGTGTTTGAATTTGAAATAAAGGAAAACCAGATCTGAAGCAAAATTAAAGGACAGTGTCAGATTCCTGTCTCGTCCGCGCGGACATGTTTGTCACCAAAAAAAAAAATCTGCAGCAGTTCAAACTGCTGCACCACGGAGGAATATTTCATCCCGGCCGCTCGAAATCTGTGCAAAACCTGCCCAAATAGTTCATATACCAAACATTCACCCCCTTGCCAAGAAACCAGGGCTCATGCAACATTGCATTCATAATAAATAAAAAAAAGTAGATTATTACATCCCAAAAAAAAAAATAACAATAAACAAAAAAAAATGTGCATGAAAAATAAACTGTATCTGTTTAAATAGGTACAATCTCAGAAATCAATAAAAGATAGTCAGTCAGAATCCTCGGTGGCTGGCCCTTTCCCCCGATCCCTCTTGCGGCTCGGGCCCGCCTCCTCAGTAGCCATGAATGTCTCGGGCTTAGAATCATCGTCCTCGTCTCCAGAGAGAGGCTCGCCTGGATCAACCGGCACGCCACGATAGGGCAAGCCGAGATCTGCAAAGAAGTCATATCCAAATGTGAACGCGTCGGATTCCTGGACATGCGAAGAAGAGCCACCATGATGCCAAACGTGTCCCTGCCCATGCAAATCTCCGAGAATGACATGGTCCGGAGGCAGCTCCATGTCGGGATCTATGAGAGGAGAGAGAGGAGTCTCGGTCGAATGCTCCGAAGGAATAGGGGAAGTCTCCCGCTCCACAGGTGCCGGCTGTGCCCGCCTCGCTCTGGCATGAGGAGCCCCACAAGCGACCATCCTCCTAATGAACCTCTTGGCCCCAATCACCTGCTTCGTCAGCTTCTCCACCACCACAGCCGGGAACTGCACGGGAACAAAAGCGTCAGAAATAATTGATGCGAAAAAAGGAAAAGACAAAAAAAAAGAAGAAAGAGAAACCCGTACCTTCATATCCGGACGAGGCCGGAAAGCTCGTGGGACCCGCTCAGGTTGAGGGATCTGCACCCTCAATCTAACCCCATCCTAGACATATGAAAAGTCCGTCTGGGGGTATCGCACAATCCCTAACCCCTCTCTCTCAAGAACCTGGGGCATCCTCAGCCTCCTCAAGATAAATCGCGAATACTCCTCAATCGCCACGAACGTCGAGAAGTGTTGGCCACCTCGATAGTCTCCCCAGGTCTCTGATCTCTCACTCGGATGCATCATGTCGGCAGGAGGCTCTACCGGTGCCATCAAAGGCGCACCCTCGCCATGCTGGCGCGTCACTCTCTCCCCCAGATAATACACATCGCAGGTCAAGCCCCTCAAAATCCTCCGATGTACAGTCCATCTCTCGGCACCCTTCAGCTACTCCACCTCGAAGCGGCCCTGTGGGTAGAAAACCATCCCCTCATCCGTCTCACCCTCGTCAAAGGCGTGCACTCCCTGTACTTAAGGGTTGTGCGCCCCTTAGAACCTATCTTCTCCCGAGCATGCTTGCTCCAGGAGAGCATGGCCGGATATGCCCCGATGTGCTCCGCCGGCTGCCGCCACATCGTGACATGAAAAAACTCCAGAGCCCATACCTGCGAAAGAGAAAGATCTCATCAATCAAGTGTGAAAAGAACAGTGCGTGCTTAAGGAAAAGAAAAGCAGAAGCTTATACCTCCAAAGGGAACTCGAAGCATGTCAGAGAGCTGACAGCCTTCCGGCTGTACCGATCCAAAGCAAAATATATCTCTACCAGCCCTGCCTCTCCCCAAGACACCTCCCCAGCCATCTCCACATCCTCCAACGTCCTCAGCAAATCAAACATCACCGTCCCCTCGGCATGTCCAAAAAGTGTGCTCAAAAAGGCAAACCATAAAAAGGCCCTCGCAATCTGCACCGCAGCTACCCTCTCATCCCCAGCCTCGTAGCTCTCAATGCTCTCCATGATCTTCCCGTGGACCACGGCATACTCCATACCCATCCCCTTTTTGGGAATGGGAGTAAATCCTTAAGATCCTGCAGCCTGTGTCACTGTAGCCGTCCCTCCACTCAATGCTCCGTCCTTTAAAGGACAGGCCCGTGATCGCGGCATAATCGGAGGGTGTGACTGTGGCCTCGCCCCAGAAAAAAATGAAATGTGTGGGTCGCGTCCCACCAGTGCTGTGCCAAAGCAAAGATCAGGCCCTTGCTCTTGGAGAACTTAACCAATCCCCTCAGGCACTCGATAAACTCGTACAATCCAGTCCCAATGACGATCTGTCTCGGACTCATCAAAGCTCCTCGGCCCAAGACTGGAAGCCGGTCCCACAGGTCAACCACGGCCTCCACTGACCCCCGAGTCTTCATCTTGTTCAGCTGCTGCATCACAAAGCGATCCCCACCCTGCAATTAAAAAAAAAAAATGTGTCAAAAAATTTGCATTTGCATTTAAAAAAGAAAATGTGTCAAAAAAAAAAAAGATTGCATAAGCATACACATGCATCATAGACATAAAAAAAAATTTTAAAAAAAAAAAGAAAATCGGGCAGCATAACGGCATACAATAAACTCAGCCCCATTTTTCTTACACAAAAGAAAAGATTTTCAACAACCATCATTCATCATGCATACAAAAAAAAATGTCAATAACATTGAGTCAACGGAAGTAAAAACTCCGTCCCATTTTTCATGAAATAGCATGCATAAGCAATTCTCTACAATTCATTCATCCAATCAAGGGAACGAAAAATTCGTCCCATTTCACAGAAAATCACATTCTCACAAAAAAAATGCATTCATATCATTCACATCACATTGCAATAATTCTACATGCAACAAAAAGTCCGTCCCGGATTCGGGCAAATTTTCATCTCATATTTCAAAATGGCAAAATGCCCATTCTTTTTTCCAAACAAAGTGCACATTTGAGTTACCCATATACTCATTACAACATGCAAAGCATCAAAATCAAATTTCAAGCCCAAGAACATCAATTTTCGGATATTAAAAAAAAAAAAAATCACAATAATCACTTTCAAGCGAAAATCGACAAAGGAAATGAAGAGATTTGAAGTATACCGTACGGAGACTCGGGTCAGAGGCCCAATGTTGCCACGCATCGGGGTATGGCTCCTCCGCAATCGATTGCGAAAGTGTGTAATGCCTCCTCATTCGAACAAGCTCCAATCGCCTCTCCGCTACCGGGCCACGTCCTTGGCCTTGAATGGAAACTCCCGCGTGTTCCATTGCTCGAAAATCGAAGAAAATCGGAAGATTTCGAAGCTCCAAAGGCCAACAATGGCGGTTTTGCCTTTTCTCTCTCGTCTCACTCTCGAAAAACTGCAAAATAGTGAGGAAGAAGGAGAAGGGCGGCGGTGCCTTTTAAAAAACCAGTCAAGGTCGCGTTCTGATCCGCGCGGACCAAATTGAAGTGGCAAAATGACTGTTTTGCCCTTTAAAATTTCAGGACTCTGCAGTTTAGTCCTCAACTTAACAGAGTTAACCAAAGTTAACATCATCAAACGGCAGTCAAACGTAAGTCCGATTTCTCCGAGAAAGATAACGGAATCCCGTCTCTTTCATCAAAATCATCAACGGCAGTCAAACGTAAGTCCGATTTCTCCGAGAAAGATAACGGAATCCCATTTCTTTCATCAAAATCATCAACGGCAGTCAAACGTAAGTCCGATTTCTCCGAGAAAGATAACGGAATCCCGTTTCTTTCATCAAAATCATCAAACGGCAGTAAAACGTAAGTCCGATTTCTCCGAGAAAGATAACGAAATCCCGTTTCTTTCATCAAAATCATCAACGGCAGTCAAACGTAAGTCCGATTTCTCCGAGAAAGATAACGGAATCCCGTTTCTTTCATCAAAATCATCAACGGCAGTCAAACGTAAGTCCGATTTCTCCGAGAAAGATAACGGAATCCCGTTTCTTTCATCAAAATCATCAACGGCAGTCAAACGTAAGTTCGATTTCTCCGAGAAAGATAACGGAATCCCGTTTCTTTCATCAAAATCATCAACCGGCAGTCAAACGTAAGTCCGATTTCTCCGAGAAAGATAACGGAATCCCGTTTCTTTCATCAAAATCATCAAACGGCAGTAAAACGTAAGTTCGATTTCTCCGAGAAAGATAACGGAATCCCGTTTCTTTCATCAAAATCATTAAACGGCAGTCAAACGTAAGTCCGATTTCTCCGAGAAAGATAACGGAATCCCGTCTCTTTCATCAAAATCATCAACGGCAGTCAAACGTAAGTCCGATTTCTCCGAGAAAGATAACGGAATCCCGTTTTTTTCATCAAAATCATCAACGGCAGTCAAACGTAAGTCCGATTTCTCCGAGAAAGATAACGGAATCCCGTTTCTTTCATCAAAATCATCAACGACAGTCAAACGTAAGTCCGATTTCTCCGAGAAAGATAACAGAATCCCGTTTCTTTCATCAAAATCATCAACTGGCAGTAAAACGTAAGTCCAATTTCCCCAGCAAAAGCTAACAAAATCCCCAGCAAAGTCAATGGAATCTCGTTTCTTTCCTCATTATCATCGACGGCCGTAAAACGTAAGCCCGATTTTTCTCCAACGAAACCCCCAGCAGCGTTTCGAACTACGATTGGCTTGATTCCTCATAAGGATACGTAGGTAGCCTACCATAGGTCCAGCCACCCGACCAAAACGGTCACCCTCTCCTTCGGCAGCAGACGAAGTCCACCGAAGGACCATCCATCCCAAGCCATTAAGGGAAAACATTTCAAATCAAGGTCCGAGGCACCTAAAACGCCATCATCATCAAGGTCCGAGGCGCCTAAAAAGCCATCATCATCAAGGTCCGAGGCACCTAAAAAGCCATCATCATCAAGGTCCGAGGCACCTAAGAAGCCATCATCATCAAGGTCCGAGGCACCTAAAAAGCCATCATCTTCAAGGTTCGAGGCACCTAAAACGCCATCATCATCAAGGTTCGAGGCACCTAAAACCCCATCATCACCAAAGGTTCGAGGCACCTAAAACGCCATCATCAAGGTCCGAGGCACCTAAAAAGCCATCATCATCAAGGTCTGAGGCACCTAAAACGCCATCATCACCAAAGGTCCGAGGCACCTAAAACGCCATCATCTTTAAGGTATGAGGCACCTAAAGCGCCATCATTACCAGGTTGACGCCTCAAAAATAGTCATTCCAGGGTCAAAGACCCGAACTACGACTGGCTTGATTCCTCTTAAGGATACGTAGGTAGCCTATCATTAGGTTCAACCATCAGACCAAAATGGTCATTCCTTTTCCCAGCAGAGCGGATATACAACTCTAGCCATCAGACCAAAATGGTCATCTCTTATCCCCAGCAGAGTTTCTTTCAGCAACCAACTGCAGAACTCATTCCAGGTTGACATTCCTAAAACATTCACTCCAGACTCGAACTACGGCCGGCTTGATTCCCGTTCGGGATACGTAGGTAGCCTATCGCTAGGTTCAGCCACTCGATCACTTGGTCATCCTGTCAAATATGGAGCCTTACTCTTATCGACGACCCCGCTTCCTTCGAAAGCGCCGTCGCCGAGGGGCTACTGTAAGGGCTCCAATTTGAGTTGTTAGCATTTTCGTTAGAAAATTAACGAAAGTCTTAACATTCCTAACATTTCTAACAATTCCTAACTTTTCTAACAAAATAAGGGTAAAGTAGGCATTGCTATTTAAGGTTAAACCAAGAAAAGAATCTTAAAAAGAAAAGAAATTGCAAAAATCCGAAACTGGTAAGCTGAAAAACAGCAACCAGTTTGAATATTTTGAAAATATTCCTTGTGTCCAAAGCCTGCAGCTGCAATTAATGAACAGTGCACGCTTCTACTCTTGTCCACGCGGATGAAAAGGCCATTTTCAGAGGCCTATAAATTGAGCCCTTCAGTCTCAGAAAAAAAGAAGGAAGAACACATTTTATAACTGCACCTTGGCGAAAAATAGGGAGAAAACAGTGGGAATTCCCTTGAATTGCCACCATTTTCTCTTGAATCTTTCCCAAATCCCACTCACTCAAAACATTCTCAAATCACTCTCATACATACACAAGCCCAAGCTTAAATCACCCCTTAGGAGGAGGATTAGAGAGAAAATATAAAGGACTTAAGTGTTATCTACTTGTTTTCTCTTTGACCAACTCTAATCACAAATCCTAAACACATTTAAACCCTAAACACATTCAAGCCTTGAATCCATTCAAAAACAAACACAAACACAAAGAAGATAGGTATAACCTCCTTCTCCTTACCCCAAGATTCTCTCATCCATGCATGCATCTCAAACTTTGAAGATGTAGTTTGTTCACCAACTTGTTCATCTTTGCTAGACCTAAAAATGTAGTCACCTTGGAATAAATTTTCATGGATGACCATTTAAAAGGTCTAAATCATTTCTTACTCACTTAAAAGTGTTTTTCCAAAATATTTCTTACTCAAAAGAGTTTTCAAAAATCATTTTCATACAACAAAAATATTTGTTTCAAGTTAAATCTCCCCCTCCCAAGCAAATGAAGTGCTTAGTCCTAATGTACCCTAAGAATGGCTTGATATAGTAGATCACCACTAAAATGTCTAGTTACAACTAATCAAAGCCTAAGGAAATGGGGACAAGCATGGATGCCAAACCCCTTTTAAAATCATGTTTTTCTTCAAGAGAAAGTTGCTGTCCAGTAGCCTTTCTCTAAGACCTCTGTCCATGGTCTAATTTTTTGGACATACAGAAACTTGGAATTTGATGTTGACTACAAAACACTTTTTGTAGCCAACATCCAAAGATTTCCAGACATATTTTTAATTTATTTTTTGCGTGAGTAAAACTCCCTTTTTCAAATTATCTTTTAAAGGTCAGTTCATCAGTCTCTGGAAATCCAGATTTCATATCTGAGATTTCCATAAGATTTTGGTCCACCAAATTATCTCTAAATGGGAAAGTTCTTCTACTTAAACCTTATTTAAGGTGTTTTGAACAACTTTCATTCTCGGACTTTCCCCATATTTTGAAGTTTTAAAGCCCTTAAACCCATTTTAAAATCAAGTATCCACTGCCTTTTTCATTCTGGCAGAATTGGTTTTCAACTTCAAAAAATCTTTTGAGTACCAAAACTCAACCCAAAAATCACACCAAAAATCATGGGACTTGTTTTATGTCTTATAAAGAGTTCCCAATTTTTTAGTTTTCTCATTTTCAACTTATTTTGGCCAAAGGAACACACACACACACACACCAAAATGATTTTTAAGCTTGGAAGACTCGTTTTACGAGGCATTCCGGGTGAACACTAACGTTCTTCCCGGCGTGTAACGTGACTTCCGAACCCAAATCTCTAATCTCGGGCATTTTTCAATGTTTTGGCCCTTAAAATAAAAATGGCGTGGCCACTCCGTGTTTTTTTTTATTGATTTTCAAAGAAAAGAAAAATACCAATCTTTCGGAAAAATGGCAACATCGTTACAGGTACGTTTTAGGGATGGACCGGTGTCTGCGAACAGAGCTTCGGCGTGATTCGGGATGGCTAAGTGTATTCGGGCAGAGGTTCGGCATGCCTCGAGATGGATCGGCAGGGCTTCGGGATGCTTCGGGATGCCTCGGGATGGACCGACAGGGCTTCGGGATGCTTCGGGAACGCCTCGGGATGGACCGGCAGGACTTCGGGATGGACCGGCAGGACTTCGGGATGCTTCGGGAGCGTTTCGGAATGGCTCGGCAAGGCTTCAGGAGGACTTCGGAGCGCCTCGGGAGGGCTTCGGAGCGCCTCGGGAAGGGCCGGAGGGGCTCGGGACGCCTTAGACTTGTCCCAGCTTGCTGGGGGAGGGAGGAAAGAAGGGAGGTGTGAATAAAAAGAGAGGGGAAGCCCTCTATTTATAGGCCTAGAAAAACTGCAAACATATCCGCCCAGACACTTGTGCAAATCTAATTTTTTTGATTTTCTCGAATTTGAGAGAATATTATGGACTTTAAGGGGATTTTTCATGATTATTTTCACCCTGCAAAGTGGTCCGTGCGGACATGTTTGCAGGCTGACTATTTTTTGTAATTCCTGAAAGTCCTTCTGTTCCATTTTATTCCGGAAGGGTCCTACCTTGGTTTGATTGGTGATTTTGGACCTTTTGGAAATTACGGGTATTCGAAATCACGTTTGCGTGAGTCCGCGGTGTTTTTCGTGTGCTCGGATGGGGAGCGATCTGGATTGGGATACTTACAATTGTCCCCTTCAAAAGGCGACACTTGTTTATTGTGACAATGTGAGTGTTGTTTACCTCTCCGGTAACCGATATAACACCAACGTATTAAGCACATTGAAATGGACATCCATTTTGCCACAATATACAAGTGTAAAAGTTTATAATTGTAAAAGTTTAATGATCAAATTAATGATGTCCAGATAATACTATGATTAAAAATACAATTTTCTCGATTAAAAAATAAAATTGCATCCTAAAATTAGCATCCATTTAGAGACTAATTTTGAAACCTAGTTTAAAATTAGTGAAGGCAGAATATTGTGGCTAGTAAGGTTGGACGTGCAATAAACATGATCTCCCCTTGATGTGTGACTAATCTCGGTGGTCTGATTATTAAATCCACCACCACAGTTGGTTGGTGAATCTTAATTGGCAATTAAGGTTTTGGTTAGGTCATATTGTCATGGATGGATGACGTATTAAAGGCTTAATGACATGGTATCATTTGGGCATGGATGTATATTCGGGACGGAGCATTGTCTGGATGTAGCTTTGAAAATCAAGATCGGGTCAAGATTTTAGGATGACATTTTATCGTCTTGCTTGCGCAAGGGTTCTTGACTTCTGGGCTTTGACTCAGATAATGGCCGGCGTGGAATATGTATCCAGGTTTTATGACACGGACCGGGTAAAAATCAATCGAGACTAGACAGAGTGTGACGTAAGCGTGCATAGTTGACACTGGCTAGGATGAGAAGTTTGGATTGATCTCGTGTACGCTCGAAAGGCATAGGAACACCAATCAAACTGCATCTGAGACCATCCCGATTTTGGGGTTGTAGTGTGCAGTGTACAGGATGAGTCCGCGTAGTGTGCGGTCACTAAAATTCTTTTTCTGAGAAAAACAGAAAGTTTTGCAGAATTTTTGAATGTATGTACACAGATGTATTATGATGCTTTTTTTTTGTATTTTTTTTTTTGATAAAAAAAAGTAAAGCACATGCACACACACACAACAGTTAAAGAATGGGTAAAATAAAAGTTTGACCCTCATCATTGTTTTAAAAAAAAAAATTTTTGTTTAAAAATTTTTAAAACAAAATTTCCCCAGCAGAGTCGCCAACTGAAATTACCCGGATCCGGCGCGCGGACCAGACATCTCGTGCTGTCGAGGCCGTGTTGCGTTTTTCTTGGAGAGTCGCCACGCCGTTTATATTACGCCCAAAATATAGAGAAAATGCGGTTTGCTTTGTTTTGTTTTGTTGTGTGATGAAAATTTTAAGTTCGGAGGTCAGGTTACGCCTCGGGAAGAGAATAGTAGAGCTCACCCGAGTCGCCTCGTATACACGAGTCTTTCGATACCCCTCTTTCTTTAAAAGTTGTGTGTGTGTGTGCGCGCTTTTAAAAATATATTTTGAAAATGATGTCTACATTGTATGCTATGTATTTAAGTATTGAAATTTATTGAAAGAGATTTGGAAGGAGGTCTTACCAATGTTGGTTTGTGTCTATCTTCCACTGGAGAATGTGTTTGATTGAGTGTGAATAGTCTTCTGGGACGGACCGGGATTGCCTCGGGATGGACCGGTGTCTGCGGACAGAGCTTCGGTATGATTCGGGATGGATCGGTGTCTGCGGGCAGAGCTTCGGTATGATTAGGGATGGACCGGTGTCTGCGGGCAGAGCTTCGGTACGTTTCGGGATGGACCAGTGTCTGCAGACAGAGTTTCGGCGTGATTCGGGATGGCTAGGTGTATTCGGGCATACGTTCGACATCCCTCGGGATGGCTAGGTGCAATCGGGCAGAGAGGTTCGGCGTGCCTCGGGATGGCTAGGTGCATTCAGGCAGAGGTTCGGCGTGCCTCAAAATGGCTAGGTGTATTCGGGCAGAGGTTCGGCGTGCCTCGGGATGGACCGGTAGGATTTCGGGATGGACCGACGGGGCTTCGGGATGCTTCGGGAGTGCCTCGGGATGGCTCAGGAGCGTCTCGAGACGGCTCAGCGGGGCTTCGGGAGGACTTCAGAGCGTCTCTGGAGGGCTTCGAAGCGTCTCGGGAAGGCTCGGGAGGCCTCGGGAAGGGCCAGAGGGGCTCGGGACGCCTTAGACTTATCCTAGCTTGCTAGGGGGAGGGAGGAGAGAAGGGAGGTGTGAATAAAACGAGAGGGAGAGCCCTCTATTTATAGGCCTAGAAAAACTGCAAACATGTCCGCGCGAACACTTGTGCAAATCTAATTTTTTGGTTTCCCCGGATTTGAGGAAATATTGTGGACTTTAATGGGATTTTTTCATGATTATTTTCACCCTGCAAAGTGGTTCGTGCGGACATGTTTGCAGACTGACTATTTTTTGTAATTCCTGAAAAGTCATTCTGTTCCATTTTATCCCGGAAGGGTCCTACCCTTGTTTGGTTGATGATTTTGGACCTTTTGAAAGTTACGGGTCTTCGGGATCACGTTTGCGTGAGTCCGCGGTGTTTCCCGTGTGCTCGAATGGGGATCGATCCAAATTGGGATACTTACAATTTTCCCCTTCACAAGGCGACACTTGTGTATTGTGACAATGTGAGTGATGTTTACCTCTCCGGTAAGAGAGCAGATCCTCTGTACCAATTAAGTGTACCATTGTCTGTACCACCAATCTCCATCATACACGTGGCAGCAACAATGTTAATCACTTAGCAATGAGTTTCTTTTTTTAATGGAAAACATGCGTTCCAGAAATCCTTAAGCGAGAAAATTGCTAAGTGATTAACATTGTTACTGCCACGTGTATGATGGAATTGATGGTACAAATAATGGTACACATAATTGGTACAGAGGATCTGCTCTCCTCTGATAACCCGATATAACACCATCGTACTAAGCACATTGAAATGGTCATCCATTTTGTTCGATAAAAGGTTGCAAAGGGTGTAGTTCGGGTATCTCATGTTCCATTACAGCATCAAATTGCCGACATTTTCACTAAATGACTTTCGTTAGTGTTGTTTGAGGATTTTCGTGACAGTATAAGTGTTCGTCAACCTCCCGCTTTAACCGTGGGAGAGTGTTAGACTATTAGTTAGTTAGTATAAAATATTATGTATATCTTCACATATTTGTATAGTTATCTCATTCTTAGATTAGTGGATCTTGATTAGCCTTAGGATTTATATTGTAACACTATTTAACCTCTTGGATTAGTGGATCTTGATTAGCCTTAGGATTTATATTGTAACACTATTTAACCTCTTGGTAGATAATGAGAAAGATACGGATTAAACTTCTATAATATGTATATACTTCCTCCTTCCCTAAAAAAAGATTGTCCTGTTGTACATTTTGCAATTATTAAGGAAGAGCTTCATCTTTTTGTACCTTAGTAGATTTGCACTAACATTCATGCCTAAGTTTAGAAATAGGACATACTTTTTGGGACAAGTCAAAATGGCAAATGGGACAATCTTTCAGGGACGGAGGGATTACATCTTTTCAATTTTGCCAAGGAAATTAAATGCATACTATTTTTTTATGAAATTATTTTAAAATTAAAATGAAGATTAGAGAAGTGATGAAAATTTATAGAACTTAGAATTAGGAATTATACATTTTAAATATAAATAATGAACGGTATAAACCGAGCAACGAACATGGGCTTGCCCGAACTTGGGCCCAACTATATTGGGCAGTGGATATTGTCTAAATTATGAAGTATTAGGGCCGAGTAAGATCTTCCTCGTACGCCGAGGAACATTTATCTCGGCCTTATATCATCATTTTTGGGCCGCCATATCGGAATTACCGAGGAAAGAGAAGTTATTTGCTCGGCATATATGAAAGTGACGAGGAAAGAAAATCATTCTCCCCGGCATATCTCTGTGTCGGCCATTTACCAAATGACGAGGAAACAAAGTCATTTTCCTCGGCTTATTTGCCAAAGGCCGAGGAAAATCATTTGCCTTCCTCGGCGTTCCGGCTAGCAGTTACAATCCTTATTCAACAAGGATTATACAGTTGTAACCCAATCAGGATTACGGTTACCAATATCAATTCAAGTCAAACAAGGACTCCTTAACAGATGTAGTCCTCTTAAGATTATGTCTTATCTCTCTACAAGTTCACTCCAACATGGATTCTATCAATCCATTCCTATAAATACAAGCCCCATGGCTCATTATTCGGTACGTTACTTTTTACATTGGAGAAACTCTGTCAATTTGATTTCTCTAATATCAACCGTGAACTTACTCTCACGCCGGAGGGCCTTTAGCCGGATCCGCCCCGGCTTAGTTTACGTGTTTTCTCTTATTTTCAGGCCTTGCAATCGCCGAGCATTCGACGCTTGGATTTGGGCCGTTTTGACGATTTTGGCATCATCAATTGGTTCCATTGCCGGGAAGTCGATTCAAACACCCTTTGTTTGGCTCCGGAAAATCTCGCCCGAGAAGCTATTTTCCGTTGGATTTGTTCTTGATTGAAATCGGAAATTTTTGCTCCGACAGGCTCGTTTCTTGATTCGGTCGAAATTTGTAAACTTCCACCGGAAACTGCATTAATTCGGCCGGAAACTGCTAGTTCACGTCTGAAGCAAAATTTGTGGCTTGAAATTTTGTGTTGGAAAAATCACAATTGGCTGTTTGTTTTTGGTTAAAATTTGCCCTAAATTTAACCATAAATTCGGTTCTGGTGAAATTGTGATTTTTGGAAAATTTCGCATTTAATAATCTTTGTGAATCATAATGGACGGACAATTCACAAGTGTTACGGTGAGGATCCCACCCAGGTGAATGGGGGAAACACCGGAGCCGAGGAGCCACTGCCTCCTCCTCCTCCTCTACCTCAAGCCGATGCCATTCCTCCCCTTGCCATGACTCTTCGTTCCATGGGTCAGGCAAATGCCGAGGGAGAGGGCAATGACCTTCCTCGTCCTACTCGTGCTCGTGGGAAGCAAGGTGAAGGAAGAAAACAAAGAATGCCGACGCCTGGTCAAGCAGGAGGATCTCAACCCGTTGACCGACGCTCTTTGTTACACAAACAAATGGAGACTTTGCAAAGGATGTATGAAACGCAAGTTGCTCATTTGCAAATGGACCTGCATCATTCCATGGCTCCCTTCATTGTACCATCAATGGGCCCACCTTTGAGAAAGGAACAGGAGAGCATCGGGCTCCTCCCCGAAGACTCCGCCGAACTACCAATGCCGCTCCTGTGGATTCTCCTCGTCCTCGGCATAACAATAAGCGTAAGGATCCCGTGGTCGACCCGAGAAGCCAAATAACTCCTAGGGAAGAGGAAGTGAACTCCAAGGACCTAAGGACAAGACTCGCCTTGAATAGGCGCCTATCCCCCGCTCGCCTCATCATGACACCTAGGCGTCCCGCGTCTCCTCGAGCTCGTCGGCCGATTCTCCTCGTCCTCATCGTTCGGATTCTCGTCGTCCTCGTCGACCGGACTCTCCTCGTCCTCGGCATCGAGAATTTGCTAGGCCAAGGACCCCGTGAGCCCTACAGGATGATACTTGGCGCACAAGACCTGGAACCAAGACGTGATAGGGCCCCCTCCAGACGTGATGACCACAGACATGAAGCGGAGCACAGTAGGGCAAATGATCGCCCTAAAGACAAGTTAGTCAGAAGTTCCCAACGAAGCACTCGCTCAAGCAGTGAGAAGGAAATAGAAACAAAGCAATGGGAGCTGTTGAAACAAAGGCTGGATGATATGGAGAGGGGAAAGAAATATAATGATGACGATTATGATTGGGCCACACGTCCGTTTTCCTTGAGGATAACTGCTGCACCTCCCCATCCTAACCTCAAGCTCCCAAATTTCGAGAAATATAACGGAACCACCGACGCCAAGGACCATGTGCAAAGTTTTGAACAAACCATGAATCTCCTCACCACTGCTGATGACTTGCTCTGCAAAGCTTTCGCGAGCACCTTTTCCGGAACAGCTTTGACCTGGTTCCGTGAGCTCAAGAAAGGTTGCATCGATTGCTGGAGGGGCATGAGGAGAATGTTCTTAGATCATTTTGCCACGGCTGGGAAAAGGAAGATGAGATTAACCGACTTGGCCAACATTGAGCAAGGGAAAGGAGAGACCACCCTCAGCTACTACAATAGGTTCCGAAAAATGGCAGATCAAGTCGAAGAAAGCCTTACTGATAGGGAGGTCATAGTTTGCTTCAACTCTGGGTTAAAATCTGGCCCCCTCATTTATGAACTCTCAGCCAGGGAACCCAGCTCCAAGGCCGAATTATACAAAGTGGCTTATGCCATTTCCATGGCTGAGGACAAGACAAAGAAAAGGGGTGCTGACAAGACGGAACCTGAAGCAACTAACTCCCGACAGAATGACAATGGGAACGGCAAGAAAGGAAAGAATAGAACCAGAAGCACTGAGAAGCTGGAGTTCACCCCTCTTACAAAGCCCATCTCCGAAATCATGCAGATGGTGAACCTTCCTCCCACCTCGTCCGCCGACCGATAACCCAAAGTATCCCCGCAACAAGAACAAATACTGTGATTTTCACAAGGACAACGGGCACACCACTGATGGTTGCTGGGCCCTTAAGAAGATAATCCAACAATGGGTTGACGAGGAAAGTTAGACCGTTATGTCATGAAGAAAGATGGCAAGCGAAAGCGGAAGCAAGAGGAGAGTGAAGATGACTCCAAGAGTGAGGATGAAGATCGAAGGCCTCCTAGGGCTAAACTACATGTGATCCGTGAAGAGGTGACCTCCACCGTAAAGCTAAGGGATCGGATCCACGAGCTAAGCAAAGTATACCATGTCCCAGCTTGGATCCATAAAGCAGAAGAAATCATTAGTTTTTCTCCGAATGAGTTGGCAGGAAGTCGAGCAGCTCGTGAGCAGCCATTGGTCATCAAGGGTCGAATTGACAATGTTGAATCCGAAAGACTTCTTGTTGACACGGGGGCCTCCCGTGACATCTTGTACTATTCAGCCTTCCAACAAATGGGATTGAAAGACACTTCGCTAGAGCCATATCATGGAAGGCTTGAAGGATTCACCAACCATAAGGTTGGAGCAAAGGGAACCGTAGAACTGGAACTCGAAGTCGGCGATCATCCCTTCCGAGCCAAAGCTACTGTCACTTTTATAGTCATGGATTTGACTAGTGACTATCATGCGATTATCGGCATTCCAAGTCAAGCCAAACTTGGGATGGTAGCCTCCCTTCCTCACCAACGAGTTAAATTTCCCACTCGTGCTGGCATAGGATGCGTGAGGGCAACCCCCAAAGATTTCTTGGAACATGTTGTCAAGAGCCGAAAAAAGTCAAAAAGCGTGGAGATAGATACGCCCGAGGAGAACATCAAGATCACCAAATCTCAGAAGACCACGGAAACTAGCTCTAGAATGAACTATATCCGTGAAGTATGGGAAAGTGAGGAAGAGGAACCTATGGTCCTTGAAATTGTGGATGACCAAGGCATAACTCTACCCACACTGGAAGAAGAGCCTATGGTCCTAGAAACTGCAGATGACCAAGGCATAGTTCTACCCATCTCCGAGGAAGAACCCATTCTCGTCAATGACCAGAACTCGGGGTCCAACCATGACTCGGGGAGGAACGATCTTCCAGACATCGATAAACTTATGGAGGAAGAAGGCCTCAATGTAAACGACAATGAAGGGAGGAGAATCGTAGAGATCATCATCGAATCCCTGGAATTTCGAGACGGACCAGAAATGAAGCCTTGTAGATGAGCTAGAAGAGGTAGTCATTAATCCCGACTATCCCGAACAAAAATCAAGCTAGGAGGCCAGCTATCACAGGAAGAGAAAGAAAGAGTCATATCCCTCTTGAAAAACAGTCTCGACGTCTTTGCTTGGAGAGTCGAAGACATGAGGGGGATCAACGAAGAAGTAGCCCTCCACCGCTTAGAAGTTGATCCTTTAGCGAAGACCATCTCCCAGACGAGGAGAAATTTTGCAAGGGACAAGGAGGAAGCTATAAAAGAAGAGGTGCAGAAATTACTCAGCGCCGGAATAATTCGCGAAGTCAAATACCCCGTTTGGTTGGCTAATGTCGTTATGGTAAAGAAGCAAAATGGGAAATGGCGTATGTGCATAGATTTTACTGATCTAAACAAAGCCTGCCCCAAGGACAGTTATCCTCTCCCCAGAATCGACAAGTTGGTGGACTCCATTTCGGACACCAAACTCTCGGCTTCTTAGATGCCTACTCGAGGCTATCATCGATAAAAATGGCGAAAGAAGACATCGAGAAGACTCGCCTTTCAAACACCTCGTGGGGAATTCTGCTACATCATGATGCCTTTTGGGCTCAAGAATGTCGGTGCCACTTACCAACGGATGGTAAATCAAGTTTTTGCAAGTCAGATAGGTAGAAACATGGAGGCTTATATTGATGACATGGTCATAAAGACCAAGGAAGGCAGCCACGTTCCTGACCTAGAAGAGACCATTCACAACCTCCGAGCCAACAACATGAAGCTGAATCCAAGCAAGTGCGTGTTCGGAGTTACTGCAGGGAAATTTCTGGGCTTCATGGTTTCCCAAAGGGGGATTGAAGCAAACCCAGAAAAGATCAAAGCGCTCATTGACATGAAGGAACCTACCACCATCAAGGAGGTCCAAAGACTTAATGGAAGAATTGCAGCCCTTGGAAGATTCATCGCCAAGTCCGCCGAAAAGTCACTGCCTTTCTTCAAGGTATTGAAGGGTACCAAGAGCTTCTCCTGGACTCCTGAATGCTCGGAAGCGTTCCTCCGGTTGAAGGAGTACTTGGGTTCCCCTCCCTTGCTTAGCAGTCCGACTACCGGTGAGATGCTATATGTCTTCCTAGCTGCCACTGATCACGCTGTCGCAGCTGTCTTGGTTCGAAAGGATGAAGGAATTCAGAAGCCCGTCTACTATGTCTCAAAGGCCCTGTCCGATGTGGAAAGCAGATATTTCAATGTGGAGAAGATAGCATACGCCCTAGTCATTGCTTCAAGGAAGCTGCGTGCATATTTTTCCGCACACCCTATCACCGTCTACACCAACGAACCATTGAAGAAAATCCTTCACAAGTTGGACGGCTCGGGACGTCTCCTTAATTGGTCAATCGCTCTAACGGAGTTTGATATCACTTACCAACCAAGGAAGACCCTCTTAGCACAGCCTTTGGTTGACTTCATGGTCGAGACTGCCTTTATGGGTGAGCATCTCCCCACCTCCCTAAGCAAAACGCGCCGGAGGAAAAAGACTCTCCCATTGAACTCCCATCCAACCGTTGGATCCTCGTATACGGACGGATCGGCTACCAAGGAAAGAAGCGGAGCCGGAGTAGTACTAGCAAGCCCGTAAGGAGAATATACTATACAAGATGCCATCCGCTTCAGGTTTCCCGCCTCTAACAACCAAGCCGAATACGAGGCTCTCATATTTGGCATTGAGTTGGCCTCCTTCTATGGAGCAACTAAGGTGGCTGCTTTCGTGACTCCCACTTGTTGTCAAACAAGTGAAAGGAGAATATAACACTCAAGATGTCACCCTTGCCAAGTATAGAGACCCGGTCCTAGATATGACGAAGAAAATGGAATTTTTCGAGCTCAAGCGTATAGGAAGGGAAGACAACCAAGTCGCAGACGTTCTCTCCAAACTAGCCACCATGGACGTGTCTCCTTCGGAGACCAACCCATATGTAGTTTATGCCGAGGAACCTCGCGTATGAAAGATTACAAGTCATGCTTACGGACGAGGAAGAGAGATCTTTGGATCGATGACTACATCGAATACATTGAGAAGGAGAAACTCCCGAGAAGATGATGCTAGAGCCAAGCTTATCAAGAAGAGGTCTCCAAGATTCGTGGTGATGAACGGAGTCCTCTACCGAAGATCTTTCACGAAGCCCCCGCTAAGGTGTGTCTATCCCAAGGAAGCCGAGAACCTCCTGGCGTAAGTACATGAAGGTGTTTGCGGCGGACACCCGGGGCCGAACCTTAGCCGACAAAATCATATCGCTAGGTTACTACCGGCCAAACCTAAGGGAAGACGCGCATGCCTATGTTCGAAAATGTGACAAATGCCAAAGGTTCTCGACATTCCAAGACTACCTCGTTAGCCGAGCAAACACTTGTAATACCTACGTGGCCATTTGATATGCTGGGAAATCGACCTCATTGGACCCTTCCCACCCGCCCGTGGTAATTGCAAGTACGTGATAGTAGCCTGTTGATTACTTCTCCAAGTGGATAGAAGCCAAGGCATTGGCCAAGATAACGGAAGAGAACGCGATCAACTTTGTTCATGACAACATCTACGGGTGCGAGATTTGGCCTTCCGCATACAATTGTTTCGACCATGGCCTCCAATTCTCCACGGCATTTACAACCGAATTGGGAAGAGTCAAAGTACGCCATGCAAAATCTTCGCCAGCGAGACCCCAAGGCAATGGTCGCGAAGCCGCCAACAACCGGTCCTAACCGCCCTCACCAAGAATCTTGAAGGACGCGAGGGTAGATGGTTGGACGAACTTCCCCTAGCTTTATGGGTCAGTTCGCACAACCACCCTGGGGCCAACCTGGGGAAACCCCATTCGCACTAACCTTCGGTTACGAGGCTATGGCACCAGAGAGATGGCCATCCCTACGGTAAGGAACTCCCATTATGACGAGCAAGTCAACAAGGTCAATAGGCTCCTAGACCTGGACACGATAGATGAAAAACGACTAGGCTGGCATGAGATGAGGATGGTGAATTACAAGCAAAGGACCAAGGCATATCACGACAAGAGGGTCATCAAAAGAGTAGTCCAAGTTGGTGATTGGGTACTTAGAAAGATCGAAGCCACTGGTCGGAAGGCGTAATGTAACAAGCTCTCCCCAAATTGGGAAGGTCCCTATATCATCACTCAAGTCATCCGAGAAGGGACCTACAGATTGAGAGACCAAGGAGGGGAAGGATCTCAAGCATCCATGGCATTCCGACAACCTTAGAAAATATTATCACTAGTCTAGTTTATTCTGCAATAGATTAGCTCTTTATTTTCGGTCTTTTATTTTCGGTCTTTTATTTTCGGTCTTTTGTTTTCTTTTTGTCCTTTTAGTTGATAGGATCGCAGTTCTATGTAATCGCACTCGCCTCTATGAAAGCGCTTTCTTCCCAACATGCAAAGCAACTATCGCCTCTTCACCCCAAAGACAGATGATGAGGACATTACCTCGGCATTCTCCGATAAACAATAGCCAAGACCAAGGATCTTCCTTGGCACGATGGCTTACCAACAATGTGCCCAAGACCAAGGGTTCTCCTTGGCCCGATGGCTTAACAAATGCCCAAGACCAAGGGTCCTCCTTGGCCTGATGGTGGCTTAACAACAGCCCCAAGACCAAGGATCTTCCTTGGCCCGACGGCTTAATACAGCCAAGACCAAGTGGTTCTCCTCTGGCACGATTGCTATTGAATGCCCAAGACCAAGGGTCCTCCTCGCTCGATGGCTTAACAAATGCCCAAGACCAAGGGTCCTCCTTGGCACGATGGCTTACCAGCACCCAAGACCAAGGATCTTCCTTGGCCCGACGGCCTACACACCCGCCAAGACCAAGGGACCACCTTGGCTCGATGGCACTCAATATATCCCGTCAAGGGCCCACCTTGACTCGGGATACCAAGCAGCCAAGACCAAGGAACCACCTTGGCCTGATGGCTTACAACTCTTCCAGTCAAGGGACCATCTTGACTTAGGAGACCAACAGCTAAGGCCGAGGACTTTACTCGGCCTAATGGCTTGATAAACCTCCTACCATGAATCTACTCTGATTCAGGATTACAAACATTCAAAGCCGAGGAAAACTTTCTCAGATCAAATGAAGTACGAGTATAGTTAAAGCCGAGGAATCTTTCCTCGGCCTAACCACTTGCTCCACAAGGAAAGGGACCTTCCTCGGATCCCACCTTCCTAAGGCTAATACATAACATACCAAAATATAACCAAGTCAGTGAAATGACAAAGAATAATGACAAAGGATTTTTCATTGATATTCAAATAGAAATTACAGATCCTATTGTCTATTACAAAAAAGCAAAAAAGGAAAAACTATCCTAAGACTGCTGAGCATCCTCAAAAGGCTCTTCTAGCCAGCTGGTATTAATGGAGCCAGGAGGAGGAAGGGTCGTTTGTTGGGCTTGGGAATCGGCCTTCCCTCGGCAATCCCCACCTCGGCTTCCCTGGTCTCGTGCTCTTCCTCGTCTGGATGGCCTCCACCAAGTCTTTGATGTTGCCGGGAACAACAGGGGCTGGCCTCCACACTTCCCTGCATGCTTGAGCATCCTTGGCTGCTATCAATTCCAAGTTGCTTGCAGAGAAGGGGACTAAGTGATGGAGAGCCCTAACTTCCTCACTGTATTGGTCCCGGCATATCAGCATGGCTATCTTATTGATGTCTAGGCCGGTGGAGGGATCGGCCCAAAATACTCCCGGCAAGATGAAGGTATCCATCTTCGAACATGGTGGCCGTTTGCTCGTCCACGGCGTCCTGGAAGGCCGAGCTAGATATCACGGCATCCTTGAACGCCGGGCTCTCCTTGAAGCGCACCACAGCCTCAGTCTCCTTGGCGGGAAGGGAGGCCTCCAATCCTCGGTGAAGGATTGGGGGCCCCACCAATACTTGCCCGCTTAGCCACCGGCTCCTCGGCAGTGGAACTTTGAGGCCTCTTTGAGCCGGATTTCCTTTGAACAAGGCCGGCTTCCTCGGTCGCCGCTTCCTCGGCCTCAGTAGGAGGGTTAGTCATATCACCAACCATGGGTTCAGCTCGTTCTTCGGATGCGGCGTCCTCAGAATTTACCTCTTGGTGAAGTTTGAGGGGAAGGGGTTTATCACCTTGCACGCCCAAGACCAAATTACGAGCATTGGCCTCATCCTTTCTTTCCATCAGAGCAGACTTCTTGCTCAGCTTTCTCTTTCGCCTGATCAGCTCCTGAGGACTTAGTCTCTCCATTGCGAGGGTGGCTTCTTCCTCGGTGGTCAAATCTGTAAAGACAAGGAAGAAATGGTCAAGTACGAGCAAGAAAACCCAAGGTCAAGTACGAGCAAAATAATATGACAAAAATTACAAGTGTAAGATAAAAGTTTACGTCCAACAATGTTAGGTGCTCCAATACATTGGTCACGGGGACGCTCATCATGGCACCTAATACAATCCTCGTGAAATACGAAGCCGGGATGTACCGTCCAATCATTGAAGCGACGACCTCTCTTTAACATTGACGAGGGAGCTACCCCGTCCTCGTTCCCGCATCAATCCCGCTCGGATATAGAAATGATCCGAGGATTCAACTTGCTTCCAATCCAGGACCCCTACCGGCAAACTCTTCCAGACGCTTGATCAAATCTTTGGTCCACCCGTATTGTTGGACGGCAAAGGAAGATGTTGGATCATCACAAGGAGACTGTAACTCCCAGCCTTGGCGGCTCTCGACGCGGATAACGTGGTTGTCCCAGCCTGGAACTTTGCTGGACATGGGAAGAAGCAACTTAGGTTTCCTATTGGCACTCCTAATAACTACCAGCCATTGTTCCTTGATGACTTGGACAATGTAGAAGTGGACTAAGGCTCCCATGGTCGGCTCATAGCCTTAAACTACGGCGAGAGGATGATGAAGCTAACCGTAACCCTAGTACCATTGGCTCCTAGCATGGCCAAGACCGCCTTTACATCATCCAAAACTCACAAATGAAGGGGTCTAGGGGAAGACGGAGTCCCTGTTGAAACAGGTTGAAATAAAAATGGACGAGGTCTTGGTTATAGTAGAAGGCCGTCTCTTCTTTCTCCGTCTTCGGCGCGATCTTGCCCATATAAGTTAATTTATACTCAGCACGGTCCACTTTGTACTTGGTGTACAGCCCTCTCAATCATGGGATCCCTGTGCTTTGGTGCCTTCTCGACTTGCTTTCCTCGGCTACTGCTCCTCGGCCTCTTCTTCGGACGAGGCGGGCATCGCCTTGCGCACCTTCAACGAAGGCGTCAACTATTTGAGTAGACGAGGAGGGCTCTCCTTCTCTTCCCGTCATATCTCGCATAAAGACGAGGAGACCAAATTATTTACCTCACAATGGCCGATTAAATGACGGGGAAGGAAGATTCCCCTCCTCGTCATTCCATAAGGCCGAGGAAGGAAGATCTCCTTCCTCGTCATTTCATAAGGCCGAGGAGGGGGCCGTACCTCTCAGACGCTCACGCATTTCGCGATGGGAGGCCGGGTAGAATGGTTCGATGTGCTCCACCATTTCAGCCCTATCCTCAAAAACTATGATGTTGGGAGAACCGAGACTCAATCCTATCTATTCTTGTGGAGTCAGGGTATTGAATGAATAAACGGGAGCGGCCATAACCCCTCAACCGCTTGCTTGTATCATCCAAGTTCGGCATCATCCATGGACCCTCTCTCTACGATAGACCCTCAAATTTCAGTATGATATCCATAACCGGAATCGGGAGAATGGTCCCAAGATCGAGCCATTTCTAAGTGGGAATCAAAAACGAAGGGGGAGTTCATTCAATATTCCGAAATCTCATATAAAATGCAAAGAGAACTAAAGAATCGAAGTTTTTAAAGTTTTTTATCAAGAAAAGCTTCAACCTTCAACAATGGCACCATTTTCTTGGCACGTTCAAAATCCATCCTAAAAACCCTAGAAATCGCAAAATGATGGACGGATTACGCAGAAAGGGAATGATTTCATACCTGATTGAGAAGAAGTGGTCGGAATCACGATCGCAACAAGCTCGCGGGAGAAAGAAAGCTTCGCGGAAACCGGGTAAGAAGAAGATCGGAGAATCGTTGTTAAACCTTGCGTTCGTTCGTCAATATGCTCTCAAAAACTTGGAAGTGTGTAAAGGTTTAAATTGAAGGGGTTTTAGTTTTTATACCCCTCCAATCCGGGTCAACCCGTGGGTAAAGCAGAGATCCAGGTCCGGAGTCCCAAGAATTAAATGCGAAATGATGGGTTCAAGACGTGACAAGACTGGGGGGCCCCAGAATGGCAACCGTCAGTTATATGAAGCGACGCCGAGGACACGCGTCAAACCTGTTCGTATTCCATGTGCCGATGCCGAGCTAACTTTCTACTCGTCCTAAGCCAAGCTAGAAAGTTGGGGGCCACTGAACGGTATAAACCGAGCAACGAACATGGGCTTGCCCGAACTTGGGCCCAACTATATTGGGCAGTGGATATTGTCTAAATTATGAAGTATTAGGGCCGAGTAAGATCTTCCTCGTACGCCGAGGAACATTTATCTCGGCCTTCTATCATCATTTTTGGGCCGCCATATCGGAATTACCGAGGAAAGAGAAGTTATTTGCTCGGCATATATGAAAGTGACGAGGAAAGAAAATCATTCTCCCCGGCATATCTCTGTGTCGGCCATTTACCAAATGACGAGGAAACAAAGTCATTTTCCTCGGCTTATTTGCCAAAGGCCGAGGAAAATCATTTGCCTTCCTCGGCGTTCCGGCTAGCAGTTACAATCCTTATTCAACAAGGATTATACAGTTGTAACCCAATCAGGATTACGGTTACCAATATCAATTCAAGTCAAACAAGGACTCCTTAACAGATGTAGTCCTCTTAAGATTATGTCTTATCTCTCTACAAGTTCACTCCAACATGGATTCTATCAATCCATTCCTATAAATACAAGCCTCATGGCTCATTATTCGGTACGTTACTTTTTACATTGGAGAAACTCTGTCAATTTGATTTCTCTAATATCAACCGTGAACTTACTCTCACGCCGGAGGGCCTTTAGCCGGATCCGCCCCGGCTTAGTTTACGTGTTTTCTCTTATTTTCAGGCCTTGCAATCGCCGGAGCATTCGACGCTTGGATTTGGGCTGTTTTGACGATTTTGGCATCATCAAATAATATGAATGTCACATTTATAATTGTAAAAGTTTAATGATCAAATTAATGATGTCCAGATAATACTATGATTAAAAATACAATTTTCTCGATTAAAAAATAAAATTGCATCCTAAAATTAGCATCCATTTAGAGACTAATTTTGAAACCTAGTTTAAAATTAGTGAAGGCAGAATATTGTGGCTAGTAAGGTTGGACGAGCAATAAACATGATCTCCCCTTGATGTGTGACTAATCTCGGTGGTCTGATTATTAAATCCACAACCACAGTTGGTTGGTGAATCATAATTGGCAATTAAGGATGTCGGGTTTAATTTAGATTTCATGTTCTATAGGATGTTAATTAGTCGTAGTCATGCTGAATCATGTTTTGAATGCTCGAGCTCACTCGCATGTACCAACAATTGTGCGATTCAAAAGTGGAATATGATAAATTTATATTTAAAATGTCACTATTTTTATATATGTTGTTAAATAATGATGTACATAATTAAGATAGTCTAGATTAGATGTATATAATTAATATGGTACAGAATGTATTAGTACTAGTACATATGCCCGTGTCCAAGGATACGGGTGTGTTTTTTTTTTTTTTTTTTTTTCAAATTAATTTTTTTAATTCAAAAAAAAAATAAAAAAAATCAGTTACTTAATTAATTTAAGTAAACCCTCCTAAAGCCCACTCTTAGCCCAAACCCAAAGTCTTAGCTCAAACCCAAAGTCTTAGCACAAATTAAGGACAAAATAGGAAACAGACTAAATAGTGAGGGCAAAATAGGGAAAAACCCCTCCGGAACTGTTCATAGAACTGTTCACGGAGGGGTTTAATTTATACTATATATGTTCTAGTAGCATTCCTTGATGTAACTGTACCTATAAATATCATTCATGTAAATGCTAAAAGGCTAGGGTTCTTTCCTCCAAATTTCTACTTGGTATCAGAGCAACGAGACCAAGGGACTGAACAAAAACACTTCCATTTCTTATCGTATATTGCCCCATTTTTTTTTAAGTAAACTTCCACTTCGTGGAGAGAGCAATTACGAGACATGGGCAAAGGCCATGAAAAACGCTTTGATAGCCAAGAACAAAATGGGTTTTATTAGCGGGTCTATCCTGCAGCCAGAAGATTCAGAGTCAGACGAAGGGTTTGCGTGGGGACCCAATAATTTGATGATCAATGGGTGGATTCACAACACAATTGACCCTCAGTTGTAGCCTTTTATTTCGTATTTTGACACCGCCAAGGAGCTTTGGGATGATATCAAAGAACGTTATGCAGTTCAGAATATCCCCCAACAGTATCAAATGAAGTCAAGTTTGGCGACCACAAGACAAGCAGGATCCAGCGTTGGGAATTATTATACGAAGCTTCGGGCAGTGGGACGAGCTAGAGAGCAGTCGTACCATTCCAACATGTCCAAGTGGAGATGCATTCTCAGTGACAAATTGAGTAAGTGACGAAACCCAACGTGATCATGTGTACCAGTTTTTGATGGGGCTGGACGAAGGAGTTTTTGGAAATCTGCGCACTCAGATTTAAAATACAACATCGCTTTCGTCAGTTAATCGTGTATACTCCATGGCAGCCCAACAGGAGACCCAGAAAGCTATTGCACGAGGCCATGAAGATCGAGTTGATGTTGTGGGATATGCTGTTCAGGCAACGTCAAAACTTCTAGCCTTCTCATCGGTTGGTAAAATGGCAGATGGTTCAGGAGGGACCAAGATTGAACGGATCGTTTGCACTCATTGTGGGAAATCAAATCATGATGTAAGTAGGTGTTTTCAGCTTCATGGCTACCCCAACAAAGGCAAGGGTAAGGGAAAAGAGAAAGACATAGAAAATTATACTGTTACTGCACATGATGTTCAGACTATGGCTGATTGTGGCAAGAATCCATCTGGAGCAGTAGGTGTGACTGATGCCCCTATTCTCACAAGTGAATTGCTGTAGCAACTAATGAAATTGGTGGAACCTCAAATGCAAGTGCCGAGAAAATGTCTGGTAAGAGTAAACCGCCCCCGTTATGGCTTATAGATAGCGGAGCATCGTACCATATGACCGGATGTTTTGAATTATTAACAAATGTTGAAAGTATAACCCCTTCTCCTGTTGGACTTCCTGATGGTGCAAAGACATGTGCCATTAAACAAGGACGCGTTGTTTTAAGTTCGTATCTAGCTTTGGAGGGTGTACTTTATGTGCCTAATTTGACGTGTAATTTGATCTCTGTAGCGCAATTACTTTTGATGAAAAATTGGCATGTGATATTTACTAATAAGTTGTGTGTGCTACAGGACCTCACCTCGAGGATGCAGATTGGTCTGGGTAAGCAGCAAGAGGGGGTGTACGTTTTTCAAACAGTACCAGGAGCAGCTTATGCCATCGGAGGAAAAGATATGGAAACACTGTGGCATCAACGTTTGGGTCATCCATCCAGTAAGAGCATGTCTCTTCTTGCAATAGCTCATAGTACAAATAGGCAGAATAATTCAATTCATGTTTGTGATGTTTGCCACCGCGTAAAATAGACCATGAATGTTTTTCCAGATAGTAACTATAAAAGTAACAGTTGTTTTGAACTTGTTCATTGCGATATTTGGGGCCCTTACTCTCGAACTTCATTTACTGGAGCACATTACTTTCTTACTTTCGTAGATGATTTTAGCCGTGGAACTTGGGTATTCTTGATGACCGACAAGGGTGAAACTGTTGGTTTGGTTAAAAAGTTCTTCGCACTTGTTCGAAATCAGTTTGAGAAGACTGTAAAAATATTTCGAACGGAGGCATAGAACATCAGACTTCTTGTGTTTATACTCCTGAACAAAATGGGAAGGTTGAACGGAAACATAGGCATATTTTAAATGTGGCTCGGGCATTGCGACTCCAAGCGAGTCTTCCTTTGGATTTTTGGGGAGAATGTGTTTTGACCGCTGCTCATTTAATTAATCGAACACCGACCCCTCTTCTTGATGGAAAAACACCTTTTGAGATTCTTTTCAAAATAAAGCCTAACTATGATCTTTTAAAAGTGTTTGGTTGTTTGTGTTATGCACACCCTCGTCCTAAACCACATGATAAATTTGCCTCCCGAAGTCGTAAATGCATTTTTTTGGTGTATCCTCATGGCAAGAAAGGTTGGCGTTTGTATGATCTTGAAACACATGAAATTTTTATTTCTCGAGATGTCAAGTTTCATGAAAATATTTTCCCATTTGCCAGTTCATCGTTGTCATCTCAAGCTACAGTTACTTTGCCTACCACATATATAGATTATTCTGATGGTATTCCCACATCAACCGGCAGTCCACTAAATACTACACCTTCTGATGCCTCGACCCAAACTATTGTATCCCCTTCAGAGGTACCACAAACTTTCGAGCAGCCTTCTTCTACTCAGTCCATAGCAGATAGGGGGAGTTCACCTATTGACAATGAAGTTCTTCTTGGTCGCGAACATCGTGAACGTCGACCTCCTGGATACTTGAGTGATTACTCTTGCAATACAATGCGTGCTCTCATCCCCTCTTCGCAGCATGCTTCGACCAATCACACCTCAGGTACTCTGTATCCCATAGCTAATTATGTCACATGCTCTAGTTTTTCTTCTGCCCATAGCATTTTTAGCAGCTGTGGATGCAGGTGTCGAGCCTAAATATTTTAAGGAGGCTGTTCGTGACACTCGTTGGTGTGAGGCAATGGCAAAGGAAATTGATGCCCTTGAAAAGAATGAGACTTGGTCTCTTGAAACACTGCCTCCTGGAAAGAAAGCCATTCCTTGTAAGTGGGTATATAAAATTAAATATAATTCAGATGGAACAATTGGGAGGTATAAAGCTCGCCTAGTTATTATGGGCAGTGCTCAAGTCGATGGTATTGACTTCACGGAGACGTTTGCACCAGTAGCAAAGATGGTGAGTGTTCGCACTTTCTTGGCTATTGCTGCTGCTAGAAATTGGGAGCTTCACCAGTTAGATGTAAACAATGCTTTTCTTCATGGCGATCTTCATGAGGAGGTTTATATGCATCTTCCCCCCGGTTTCTCTTCTAATAAATCTAATAATGTTTGTCGTCTTCGCAAATCTTTGTATGGTCTGCGTCAATCTCCTCGTAACTGGTTTGCAAAATTGAGTACGGCTCTTCATTCTAATGGTTTTGTCCAGTCTAAGGCAGACTATACTTTGTTTACTTATCGATGTGGAGCTATTTTTTTGGCCTTGTTAGTTTATGTCGATGAAATTGTTCTTGTCGGTAATGGTAGTGACGCATGTCAAAAGGTCAAAGCTTATCTTGATTCTTGTTTTTAGATTAAGGATCTTGGGAAATTAAAATATTTTCTCGGCATTGAAATAGCTAGAAGACCAAAAGGTTTGTTTCTTTACCAAAGAAAATATGCCCTTGACATTTTATCAGAAACTGGGTTGTTGGGATGTAAGCCAATCAGTTTTCTGATAGAACAAAATCATAAGCTTGCTCTTAGTGATGGCCCTGATTATGAAGATCCGGCAGATATCGTCGGTTGGTTGGCCGTTTGATTTATCTCACTATTACACGGCCTGAACTTTGTTATGCAGTGCATATATTGTCACAATTTATGCAACATCCTAAGCATGCACATTATGATGCCGTTTTGCGAGTTTTGCGTTACATTAAGACGAATCCCGGCCAAGGTATCATGCTTCAGTCTGATAGTGATCTCCAATTGTATTCTTATTAAGACTCATATTGGGCGAGTTTTCCTCTTACTCGTCGTTCTCTTACCGGGTACTTTGTCATGCTTGGCTCTTCTCCGATTTCGTGGAAATGCAAGAAGCAGCCAACAGTTTCTCGTTCTTCAGCCGAGGCCGAGTACCGCTCTATGGCTTTAGCAATTTCAGAATTATTATGGCTTAAATCTTTCCTTTTATCTCTTGAGGTTTCTCATACTCAACCCATGCGGTTGTTTTGCGATAATCAAGTTGCCATTCATATTGCCTCCAATCCGGTATTTCATGAACGAACAAAGCATATTGAAATCGATTGTCATTTTGTGCGAGAGCATGTGATTGCTGGTACTATTTCAACAGCCTACGTTCGTACAGATTTGCAACTAGCAGATATATTCACGAAAGCCTTAGACCAGAAAAGGTTTGAGTTTCTGTTACGTAAGTTGGGCATTCGTTCATTACATGCTCCAACTTGAGGGGGGGGGTGTTAGATAATGATGTACATAATTAAAATAGTCTAGATTAGATGTATATAATTAATATGGTACAGAATGTATTAGTATGTTCTAGTAGCATTCCTTGATGTAACTGTACCTATAAATATGATTCATGTAAATGCCAAAAGGCAAGGGTTCATACCTCCAAATTTCTACTTATGTGACCTTTTAGGTTTTGGAGCCAAACTTTGGTGGGATTGTATCGAGAAGGAGAAGAATCGAGCAAGGCTTACAACAATTGAAGGCAGGCGCACATGGAGCACGCATGAGAGGTGGCTGAAGTCTGAGGTGCGTGCTTGAGGCGGACGCTTGGGAAGATAGGCGAGATTGCTTGAATTGTCGATAGTTGAAGCGTGCGTATCAGGCGAGCGCTTTGGCAAGGCGGGCGCATTGGGCTTTTTCTGCAGTTTCCTATGCTGGCCTAGTCCAAGATTTCCTTTGTGCAGTAGGTTTAGAGCTTTCAAGGGGAAACTATATAAGGTAATCTCCACCCCGAACTTATTGTATCATCAAATTAGTATATTATAGTACAACATCATGCCTTAGAAGTCACTCAAACGTAGTCAATCATATTGGTGTCATATTGGTGAACTGGGTGAACAATTCATATGTCTGTTTTATTGCTTTAATTGCATGATCTTAATTCTTTGTTGTGTGCATGTGTTTGCATTATTTTATCCTAAGATTTGTTTAACAGAATTAGGCGAATCCCCAACATGACCATACAAAGAACATAAAATGAATAACAAACGCTTAGATCACTTGGTATGGGTGTCCTAGCTTAATCAGAGATTTTGTGCTTGATCCCTAGAATGCAACAACATTGGAACTTGTTGGGAAAGCTTTATTTCCCTGTGGTCCTACCAGTGTTCTAAAAAGCGCCCTATGTGCTGGACGATGGATAAACTCCGTAAATAGGAGCAAATCAGCAAGAGTAGGCAATCGAGCAACAACTCGACCAACTAGGCAGTCTAGGCTACGTCTAGACGAGCTAGGTGCACTCAGATCCGGGGTAGGCGTTGGCGGACTCCGACTTTATGTCTGGGACATGGCAGCAACAATATGTTGCGTGGACAGAACATGGACACGTGAAGATTTCAATGGGGTTGAGTGTAGTAGTAGATGAAATCACCGATTTTATTTAGCATTTAATGTTAGGTTTAGGGTTTTCAATAGTTGGTGAGAGATTTGTTTAGGGAAGATGGAGAGAGAGGGAGAGGGAGAGGGAGAGAGAGAGAGAGAGGCTAATTAGGTTTAGGGTAAATTTGAAAAACAGTTTGCTTATATAGTGGGGTTTTGAAATTGGTGGTTTTAAAACTCAATCAATTTGGGTCATTTGGAATGGACTTGGTTCAAAAAATTTAATTTGGTCATTTGAAATGGGCTGGTTTTTTAAATGCTTAATATTACCAAGATTTTAATTCACTTACTTAAGGTTCAATATTTTTATGCAATTTGGTATTGGAGCAAACATCATTCATTTGTATTTAAATTACTTAAATTTTATGCCCCACCTAGGTGGTTTACCTATCTCCAAAATATAATAGGATCTTTTATTGCGGTGGACAGTTTGTTCACGATTGTACGAATTTATAAAAAAAATCATCTTTGGGATGAGTGTGTTATCTATTGTGAAGTGCCATCTTTTGAAACTTTATTAATGCAACTAATGTTTTTGTTTGCTTTAAAAAAAAAATCCTAGACCCTTGAATCTGTCATACAATCTAATTACATGCGTCCTAAATTCATTACTTAGGCTCTTTATTTACTAATAATAATTAGCCATCAAGCAGTGGCGGAGCAAGAAATTTAGTGAAGGGGGACAAAAAAAATTGGAGTGAAGGAATGCCCCAACAACAACAAAAAAAAATTGTTGTATTTTTTCATACCGAATTCAATTTTAGACATAGTAAATTATCTGCTTTAATGGTGCCAATAATTCATTCATTGGTGTCTTATACAATTCGACACACATATAACATAATTGCACATATTAAAAAGTTCAACATGTATATTTATTTAACGTCTACAAATCACATCTGATGCCGCAAGAATCGTGTTGTATCAATCTCCATCCAGCAACAAGATTGATCTCCTAGATTTTGACCTGAAACACGGAACCCACGACTAGCCGGAATGGTCTCCGGCGAAGACCCTCGGGCGTGAGAGTAAGTATGATGATTCGAGAGCTAAAATATTATAATGAACAGATGTATTCAAAATAACAAAAAGCAATTACTTTTAAACCGTTGAAGTTGTCAAGTATTTATACTGATGCCGCAAGAATCGTGCTGTATCAATAGGCGGCTCCAGCAACAAGATTGATCTCCTAGCTTTTGACCTGAAACACGCAAGGTTCTAAAAATCGCTAGGCGGCGAGGCCGGGCCTAGCGCCTAGAGCGCCTAGGCGGGGCCGAGGCGGGGCCGCGAATTTACACATATTTTTATATATATTCCATAGTTTATGTCCATACATAATACATAGTGACAAATTCAAATATATATTCCATAGGCAGGGCCGAGAATTTTGACACAAGGTTATAGAGCATATGAAAATTATAAATGTATTCCATCATCCACAACATAAACTAAGGTTAAGTCAAATTCAACCATGTGTTATTTGTTTTCATTTTCAATCCTTATAAAACGACGTCATTTAAGGGTAAAAAAATTAAATTAAATTAAAAAAATAATAAAAATTAAAAAAAAATTAAAAATTTAAAAAGAAATAAAAAAAATATTACTTAGACCGCCTAGGCCCGCCTAAATTCGCCCAGACCGCCTAGAACGCCTAGGACCGCCTAGACCGCCTAACGCCTAATTGACCGCCTAGAGAAAAGTCGCGGCGCCTGGGCCCCGCCTAAGCGGCCGCCTAGCCCGATTTTTAGAACACTGGAAACACGAAACCCACGACTAGCCGAAATAGTCTCCGAGAAGACCCTCGGGCGTGAGAGTAAGTATGGTGATTCGAGAGCTAACATATTATAATGAACAGATGTATTCAATATAACAAAAAGCAATTACCTTTAAACCGTTGAAGTTGTCAAGTATTTATAGGCCTTGATATAAGTTGTAATTGTAGTAGGATTGTATGAAATTTCTAGAATCACAGATCAGATACAAGAGATCGTATCCATATATAACCCCTGATTTGTATGGAGTCTGTTATGGAAAGAAATATAGATGTGTTATGACTCTGTAAGTCGACGTACGCCTTATAGGTCGAGGTCGCCTGTAAGGATCTAGGTCAACCTGACTGAATGATATAGCCGGGTAATATCCGCATAAGAGATGGATCGCATGTCGGACAAAGCTAGATCGGGACCAATGAGGTCGGACAATGAGCTAGGTCGACTGATCTTTGCTGATGGGTCTTGGGCCTTATGATACTTGGGCCGACCCACTAAGGATGTGGTGGCAATAATACTCGAATAACTGGGCTTTGATCGTTGGACCTAGCCCGTCACTTTTATTCCGTTCAACATCTATTAAAAGAAAATTATAAATATAAAACATTTTTTTTTCAAAATATACTTCCTCCATCTCACTAAAAGTTAAATTCTTTATCAAATGTCTCGTTAAAAATTACATTTTTCTACCAATTTTCTCTCTCATACCTCACTTATTATACTCACAACCCTATTACATTTAATCTTTGTGTTTAAAATAAAAATAAAATTGTTAGTGAGACGGAGGAAGTACACCTACATTTAATCTCTGTATTTAAAATAAAAATGTAATTTTAGTGAAACGGAGAAAGTATAGTCATAATACATATAATTATTATTTTTTAAATAATTGTATTACATATATATACTCCCTCCGTCCCAGACCAAGAGTCCTACTTTCCCTTTTGGTCCGTTCCAGACCAAGAGTCCCTTTCCTTAAATGGAAAGTTTTTCATATATTTATACCCTTATCATCTCCATATATTTACAAAAAAATCATTACTATTTCTCCCACTCATTCTCTCTCCTATTAAATATTTTTAATTTTTACATTCTCTCTCCTATTCCCTATCACACATTTAACTTTTACATTCTCTCTCCTATTCTCTACCACACATTTAACTTTTACATTTTCTCTCCTAAAATTTTCTACCCACTTTAAAAAAAAATCTTAAGAAGCGTGAAATTCCCCCCGAGGATCCTTGGTCTGGGACGGAGGGAGTATAATATATATATAGTACAAAAAAAAAAAAATTGTCAAGGAGGGGCATTGCCCCTACATGCCATCAAGTTGATAATCATAGTAATTGGATTAGACATAATAATGGTGAAGTCTAACACAAGATTGGGTAATGAAAGAGACAAAAGTAAATGGGGACAATAGAATCAAGATGTATTATTATTAGATTAATGGTAAGGGTAAAGTGTGGGACTAGCTGTAGCAATAGATAAAAAGGATTCAAGTTACGATCAATTGGATTAGAGATTAGAGAAGAAAAAGGGTATGAATGAAATGGCCGATACCCACTTATTCTTTTGACTTCATGCTTATCTTGTCTTCAACAATTCCTTATCATCTCTCACCCAAAAATATAGATCAAGTGTGGTATGGTCTCGGAGTTGATGTTTTTTCTCATTTATATCTCCCCTTTAATTTGTTCTCCAATGCACAAAATATAAATGTAGATCTTATTTGATGTAGTTTCTATAAAATGGAGTATAACATTATCTATAATATAATAGAATGCTCGAAATTTACATAGGATAGGAGTGCACTGACCCCGAATTCATGTTCAATCACTAATCATGTAACTTTAAACTTTTTTTTTTTGATTGCAGGGTTACCTGGTGCATCGCAGATCTTCCTTGGCCCCATGGAGCCCTCTACAAGAGCATTTACACTCTACAAACACCAAATGGGCTGCTTCCATGCTTCCCGCCGAGTGCGCTATTACATCACTTTCACAACACCAAATTCAAGCCGAGTCTTTCCCGCCAAGATTTGAACTCCCCACTGCTCATTTGCCCCGCTCTGAGGCAATTACATCACTTTCACAACACCAAACGGGCCGTTTCTAGCTTCCTCAAGCAAGACTAACTCACACCGGCGAAGGTTCTGGCCGGTTAGGAACCCAAGGAAGGAATTAAACCACAAAAAGATTCCCCTTAGGAGAAATCGAACCGATGGCCTCCCCTTCGAAAGGCCACCATTATACCACTGGGCCAAGGCCCATTAGGTTCAAACTTGTGTATTTTGTTATCATTGAGTAAGGACCAAAGAAATTTTAAGGAAAATATATCGATGCAATGCAACTCATTATTATATAGATTACACCACACGTCTGAGTTCTCAGCCTTTCATTCGCTAATGGAACTAATAGTCAACCAAGAGCAAAGGTGAACCTCCAAGAAGCATGAATTTCAATTGAGTGAATCATAAAAGTCAAGAAACAAGGAATACATCTATATCCACCTTTTTTTTGCAACTTGCTCCATCAGCCTTCATAATTTTTAGTCATTATGTCAAAGTTCCAGTATACATATGAAAGAAGAAGGCCTTAACCTAAGTCCACTACACAATACAAGATAACTCCCCACTATACAACTTGCAAAACTGCACCACCTGCAGTATAATTCTATCCTATTCTTTACTTTTGACCCTTTCTCAAACCACCCATCAACAGATAGATGAATAAGAAACATAAAAGTTAACAAAACAAATCCCGAAAAGCTAGCATAAAAAGAAAAAAAAAGAGAGATAAGATTTTTACACTTCAAAAGAACCATTATCCATCGGTCCCTTCACAATTTCATTGTTCTTTTGATTAAGCAAACCTTCTTCCTCTGCATCATAGCTAGCGTGAACGCTGTACAAAACATATACAAGCACCGCAAGTGCAGAAAAGAACCCAAACCGAACATAAGAAGGCTTATCAAGACTCCCCAACAAGAACACGTTGAGGAAAATCGAAGTGCATGGTATCCAAGGCATCAAAGGGACCCCCAAAATTCGGGCTTTCTCGCTTGTGGGACCATGTAGTCGAACAAATGTACAATACCAATGGCAACCACAGTGCAGGCACCAAGAACGAAAGCCTTAGGCTTGCCTGCTGGAGCCAACCACCAAAGGAGTGTGAATAAAATGGAAGTCAGTGAGAAGCAGAACAGAAAAGATAAGGTTGGCCATGGATTAGTTATGCCTGTAGATACATAACGTCTGTAAATAACAGCATTTGCTACCATGAAAAAGACAAAGAGGGTGCCAATGGAGACAAGATTTAGGAGGATGTTTAGATCCGTGAATAGGGCAAGCAAAGCCGTAAAAATACCTGAAAAAAAACAATATTGGAACGGACCATATACATTATTAGATTAACAAACAAACAGGGTATGGTTGCATTCATTCAAATTAATAACGCAATGGGCAATAGTGACCTTTCAGAAAAAATGTAACAGTCTGCAGTCTGTATACTAAAAAAAGTCAAAAATCAGGAATGAGGTACCCTTTCAAGAATTGAAGGGAAACGATATAGTTTAAGCAAAAGATATCTAGAAGGAAAGGTTACTTTTTGGAAAGGTGCCAATGTTAGACTACTTTTGCTAGGATAGATTTTATATGTTCAAGTTTAGATCATCAAATCTTGAGAAAGAAAATTGGGTAGGGAATAAGAATAAGAATTCTTAATATGGCAGAGTCAAAAAATATTATTATGAGTATAAAGATATTCTTCTATTTATAAAATTTATGATCTCCATTGTGTTTTCTGAAAGTTTCAGCAGACCCACATGGTGCTGATGGATATGGGTCTCCAACTTGAGGATAGGATAAGAAATGCCTATATGGGGCCAGTATTTTTACTTTCGGAAAAACATCACTTCGAACATGATTCCTGTTTCGGGATTTTCTTGAAAGCATGGTATCTTCAAAGGTAGATAGATATATCCCTAATTAAGAGAGTATATGTGAATATATATCGAACCAATTATCATAGCTAAAAGCAGTTCCACCAATGAAGTCAACAAAATCACATCTTTGTTCCAAAATCATGGGTTTAAATAAACTATAGCCGGTATCTCTACAATGGACTATCTGTGATTTACTTCAGGTCAGTCAAAATCTGACAGCCCTGAGAGCTAGCCTAATTCCTCCCGCGTAATGATTCTCGAAATTGTTACAGATTGAAGTTTTAATTTCCTTATCAAAGAATCATGTATTCATTCTTAAAAAACAAGTACGGATAAACATTTAAAATTAAGTGAACAGACCGTAAAATGAGTATCAACCAGATTATAATCAAGAATTAAAATTTTCCTATATCAAAGTATCATAACAAAAAGTTTTATATGTTGACAGCCAGAATATGACCACTCTGTTTAGTCCAAAGACTATGGGCTATGATTCCGGACTTTGTAAATCAACCAAAAAAAAACAACTATTTGTTTGAATAACACAAGAAAAAACTACTGCAAAACTTTCTTGATATTTACGTTCAACATTTCAATTAATCACCTATTATAATGTGTATTCACGTACTGCCACAAATGCATGTACTTTTCACCGTATCTCTTTCCGTCCCCTTATATTATCTTCCCATTGTTCCGAACTTCAAATAACCGAGCTTCAACTTTCACCAAACTTTAATATTAATTCTTATCATCATAATAAAAATCTAAAAATTGTTATCCATAAAATAACCAAATGATTTATCAATAGCAATTATTAAAATTTCATTGTAATTTAATAAATTTGATATTAATATTTCGATCAAATTTCATCTCTGTTGATTTGCTACCGTAGCAACCGGTAAGCGCATGACTTGAGAGTAGCTTTAACTGCAGTTTAATATACCAAAACTTTACTAGTCACAACTCTCTGCACAAAGATCATAAAGCATGCATTTCAATTCTAACAAGGTACACTTTGATTTATTTGTTTATCAATTAATTGATTATTACCACTAACATAGATTTATTTATTGAACATATTAAATATAGGAAAAGATCAGGCCATTTGAAAAAAAAGGGTACTTGGAACTTGTTTAAATAATGTGAACAGACAAATTAAGAATAACAATACAGGTAGTAAGTAATTACTCACCTTTTTTTATTAAAATCTTAGTGTCCGCATATTATATACTCCCTTCGTCCCCAATTTCTTTTTTGGGCATCTCGTATTGTTACTTCACCCAAAATCAGTTAATTAGACTCATTTGTCGTATTCAATTAACAAAAATCTCCCCATCCACTCTTTTTTTCCTATTTTTAATTTTCAAGTACTCACAATATTGAAGTGGATTTTTTCTAAGTCTACATGCATTTATATTTAATAATCATACATTGGGACGGAGGAGAGTAGTATAGCATTTGTTATAGGGTCATACAAATCATTTGTTTTAAGGATATACAGAAAATTACTTAATTTATTACTACCTCCGAATGTATCCCAAAATTTTAAATAAAATATATATAAATTTATTATCGATCGGTAGAGGCAAATTTAAAAAGTCTATTATGGCCATTCATTTTGGAGGAAGGGGTATGGTTAATAAGGTAATTTTAGAGAATTGTTTATTTTGGATCAAAATTTAATATTTTTGTACACGAGGTTACTCTGTTTTTTATGAAAAATTAACATCACGGAAATGTGAGGTCAAGGCCTAACTGAAACGGTTCTAAACCCAGAATGTCGTGGTGCGAACCAGCGGGCATTCAAACTGCCTAACTTCAAACGCTTTCGCGAGACAGGCACGCACACCAAAGCAAACCCACAACAACAACAAAAGGCCAAGAGGAAGAGGAAAATGACTCGCACCAAAAAGAAAGCGTACCAAGGAAAGCGGAGGCATTGACAGGCGTAGATGCTACGATGGGTGGACCCTAGCACAGAACCAGGTAGGGATTACGCTTGACCGTCCGATTACACACAAGTGTCTCGCCTGTCCCAACATCGCAAGCCAACAACTGACGTTAGTATCCCGAAACTGGCCCCCACTCCAATCACCTTCGATACCCATTTCATTTTTCCCTTGAGATGCCCCTATGAAAACGGCGCCTCCAGGATCTATCTGCATTTCTTTTCTGAATTAACAATTAATAAAATATATTTTGGGAGAAGCTTTATTTTAACCACCCAGGAAGTTTATCACAGTTGTAAGTCACTTGTTTTTAAAAGCTATTAAACCTTCTTATATTCTAAGTAATATCAAGTGTTTTATTGAAAAAAATCAACTTTTTATATAATTTATTGAGAAAACCGATTCTCCCAAAAGTGACTTTTATAATAAAAAACTTTGCTTGATAAAAATACATTATTAATAAACTAAATCAATTTTTTAGATTGCTTTTTTATTAAGCCAAATATCTTTAATTATTACTCCCTCCAGGATCCCGGACTCAAGCGGTCCTCGGAAGGAAGGGAGAATTTCACGCATTCTTAAAATTTTTTTTAAAGTGGGTAAAGAAACTTTTAGGTAGAGATAATATAAAAGTTTAAATGTGCTGGTAGGAAATAGGAGAGTAGAATGTAAAAGGTTAAATGTGTGGTAGGGGAATAGGAGAGAGAAGGTAAAAGTTAAGAATATTTAATAGGAGAGAGATAGGCTTTGTGGGAGGAATAGTAATGATTTTTTTGTAGAATAAATGGAGATGATAAGGGTATAAAATATATGAAAAACTTTCCATTGGGAAGGAACAGTGCTTTACTCTAATTTGGGGCGGGCCAAAAGAAAGGAAAAGTAAGGGCTCTTGATGCGGGACGGATAGAGTATAAGAGGTGTATTGTGTTGACAAGAAAGTGACATTGATGATACTGGTGGGTACCACTTGCACAGGTCACCTAGTCTATTAGAAACAAATAAGCATGAATATGAAGCTTGCTTTGCTTTATGAGATATTATGTGGATTTCTAACACAAGACCGGAGATAAGCCATTATCCAAAATTTCCAGAAATATCAGTTTGATCACGAAAATCTTTGATTATACTAAATCACTTGAATAACTAAAAGTATTGTACAACTAATCATTTCAGCTTCCTTTTTGCAAGATTTGAAGAAGTCATAACATGCTCATTTCCTTATAATTAAGGTACTTCAATTATTAAGAGTATTTTAGTTTTTTTATCTTACAACCATTTTCAACAGGGGTCATCTATTTGTCAGATAATATTGGACCGTTAAACAATCTAACTAGGCTGTTGTTTTGTTTGATTGTACTTGTTCAAATTTTTTTTTTTACAATTGTATAAAAACATTTGAATGGGATAGTTTACTCAGAAAATAAAAAAGAAAGAGTACAATCTAACATTTTTAGATTTTGAAGAAAGATATGGGATTGTTGACTACAAACAAGTTGTTTTAAGGATTCAATTATTGTTCATCTGGCCCTTTTTCACGATAATAACCGATTAAAAATAAATTTCATCCATGAACACCTCTATGATTTCAATCAATAATTATTTAAAAGGGCTATGATTATGTATCCAAAATTTTCAAAATTCGATTACTGAAATTCATTCTAGTTTCATAAATTAGCACAAAAGATAAAGGAGAAAGGCGTCTGACTTCGTTAACTCCTAACAGCACTGACGTATGCCATGCAGAAAAGGTTGATAGGGAAAGAGCATATCAGGGCCAAACGCCTCCACCACACAGACAAAGGACAAAAATGTCATGATATCTATCCATTTTCATTTATAGCTAAAATTTGGTAATAACATTCCCCCCTTCCCATATTTTCTTTTGGAAGACATTGAATAATTTTAATCCGATTCTTTAAGTTTATATATAAATGTTGAAAATTATACTTAATTAAGATTAAAAGCAAATTTGGGCCGTAGTTGATTTATTCAACATATTTAATTAAGATAGTCATTCTACTAATTTGTACATTATTATATGTACAATTTACACAATCATAAAATTGTATAGAAAAAAATAAAATTTATTGTAGGACTAATTTGAAATAAAAAGTGCAATATACTTTGAGAACAAATGTTTGTAGCTAAAACGTCATTCTATTTTCCTTTTGTATTACTCCTAGATGAAAGGTCAGTTCCCTTTCATATGAAGGCCCCCTTAATCACCAAATGTATTTAATCACCAAACATACTTTCAAGTATCATTTTTTGTAAGTTTATGCCGTTCATTAATTGATAGGGAAAAAACTGATTGAAAAAATAATATATTTCGGAATATTAATTTTAAAGACGGAGGTGGAGGGAGTCTTACCAGATCATAAGGGAGGAGCATGGACATTGAAGCGGCCATTAAACAGTAAAGAACTGTAACGATGATAACCGAACCCAATACTCCAATCAAATACACTTAACCAAATTTTTAACAGTCTCACCCGCCAACGTCGAAACTGCGTCGTATCCAATATAGCTCAGATAAACCAGAGCAGCTCCAGTTGAAAATACCCGATACTCCGTATGGAAAAAACCCACCCGCGTGAGCAGTCGGGTCAGATGGCTCATGGAATGCTTCAAGTCGCCTTTCCAGAAACCAATTACGATCACGAAGACGATGAACACAATGTGGAGCGCCGTCAAAATCATGTTCAAAACAGAGCTTTCTCGAGTGCTGTAATCGAAAGGTCAAAATGTCAAAATCAATTTCATGTATGGAGTTTAATTGAAGATTAAATCTGCGTAAATTTAGATTAACTAACCTGTAACAGATTACGACGGTGAGGATAAGGACGACAAGAAACGGCGATAAGAAATCGATCTGGTTGAAACCGTCAGAAGGGAAGAGACGGTGATTCTCCACTTCATATCCACAATACACCAATGGCGGTTCCTAAATAAGTAGTAAGGCTTCTCGCAACGGCAGCGTTCGAAAAGACGTAGTCCATAACAAGATTCGCGCCGGTTAAAAATGCAACAAACTCACCGAACGTGACTCGTATGTAACTGAAAGCGCCGCCAGCGACAGGCATGTGGACGGCAAACTCTGTGTAACAGAAAGCAGAAAAAGAGTGCGCAGATGCCAGCAATGGCATGCCAGGGAGATTATCACGGCCGGTCCAGTTTTATCACGACTAGCAGTACCGCTGGTGACGAATACGCCAGCGCCGACCATACCGCCGATACCGAGAACGGGGAAGATCATACCAGCGCAAGGTACGACGCATGTCGGTGCCGGAGCAGGAACGGATGTGAGTGGTTTCATTGAAGGAGGTGGAGACGGAGATAGCGCAGCAGGAGAGGCGGTGGGCTATCGGAGAAGGGCACGGAAGGTAGGAAATTGAAGGTGGAGAAAGAGAGAGGTTTTTCCATCCATCACCTCTTGCCGTCAGTGTG